>LPNX010774346.1:1214-15402 GCA_001517045.1 Pseudotsuga menziesii
CACAAATTGGTAAGCTCCAGTTGCAAATGAGGGTTTCATCCTGCACATTGTTGTGGTTGTTGGAAGTTGGTTCTTGTGGTTGAAAAGGCATGGCCTTCGTTACCTGTTAGCTTAAAGTTTCAATGCTTGTTTGTTTTTCTGTATAAGCTTCGAAACCCTTAGAGGGTACTTTCTGCAGGGATGATGAAGGCTCTAGTAGCCATGATGGAAACTGGTTTTTTTATGTCTCTACCTCTATGACCTGAACAATGTAACTTCTTTTTACTGTTTTCTATAGAGCTCAGCTCTAAGCCCTACGAGGTTGTCGACCTCTGTCTGGTTTATATTTTGTTTTTAAACTAGTTTTTAAGTGATAAGAAAAGACTATTAATCAGTCAGGAATGTAAAAGGATTAAGGGTTTTTACCTGCCTGTGATGTATGGTTATGGTTCAATAAAACTTACTTTGTATAGTTCAGTTTTTAACAAGCCTAAGCCTCGACTTTGAATTTTAAGGCTATAAGCCATTGCTTCTTAATCAATTTTGTTTTTAACAAATTATTGTTGTATTAATTTAATTATTTATCATTCAATTTAATGATTTTACAGTGCAAGCATTTATGTAAATTTTACTCTGTTAAGAGTAATATTATTACTCTGTCTAGCTCATAAGGGTGATATTTAAATATACCCTACAGTTCAATAATAGCATAATTTTTACATGGTAGTTTCTTAGCTCAGTTTATTTAATTTTCCTTTAATGATTTTTACAGTTGTTACTAATTTTATAAAGGAAGGATTAAGGTAATTACTGCAAACTTGAGAATGGGAAAAAGTTTATCCTTCAATAACCTATGTAGTTGTATTTAGATTACCATAGAAACTTCTGTCTTAAATCAAAGATGCATATTGTCTGGAAATAAATTGTTATAAGATTGTTTTTAAATTTATCTTAACCTAAACCCTAGATGATAGTCTGATTACTATACCTATGCTTATTTGATAAACTATAAGTTTTGTGTTTTGTAAAGAATACTAGTATTAAAAATAGTTCTATAAGGAATATGATTACTAAATTCTTTTACATACCTCTATTCAGTTCTTATCTAAAGTAAATACATTTAATACATACAATATTTACTACTCCTTTACAGAATAAATCATAAGCAAACTAGAGCAGAAATTAGCTACATTTTTCATTTAGAGTAAAAAGAATCATGATATCTACTAAACAGACACTTGTACTAGAGTACTGGCTGAGACAGGCATGGAAAAGTATAGTATGGAATTCTAATTCTATTTATTTCTCATTTAGCATATTTACTACTATTTCTAACATAATATGCAAATTACTGAGTCCAACAATACACAGTTACTCCTTTCTTCATAAACCCTAATTAAATACTAACATGCCTATATTTAAAAACTAGTAACCATTTTACTGAAGATAGTAAATAAATATTATAACATGAAAACAAATAGAACCTGTCAATGATATGATGACAATAGCTTAAGGACGTTGTTCCTCCCAACCAACTCCTGGAGGAAGCTTAGACTGCACTTCCTTAGGACCCTTGAGCCTGTTTCTGGTCCTCCTGGTAGAGTACTGGGTGAAGGATATGTCCTTAAGACCTTCTGTCACCTGACGGGTCCAATTACCTCAGTAATTCAAATTTTCTCACAGTAGTAAGAACTTCATCCTAATAGCTGCAATAAGTTTAGTCTCAGCAGTTAACCCCTCAAACTCACTTCAGTAATCCCTCCATCGAATTTTCTCATGAGTAAATTCATTCACTCTGAATGATCACCCCTGAGAAAAATGAGCAGCCTCAATTGTCTTCAATGGTAAATTTTATAGAGATGCCTAAGTATTCTTGGTCAGTTTTCATTTAATGAGCCACCTGCTCCGATTCCACTTTCTTGGGGAATCATGACCATAAATATAGGGAAGTTGCCACCTGCAACAATTGGAAGTAGTTTGAGGATACTGCCACTTGTCAGTGTACTCTGCACCCAGTCTCCTCCACCAAGTGACTAGTTAACACTCTTTTAATAGCTTCCCTAAACTATTATCTCATTATTTATTTATTTATAAATAAAATATTCTAAATTACATTAATTATTCTTGACCCCACTTGGTCATCAATTACAAACTTAGCGTAAAATATAACACAATGTTCCTCAAAGAACATTAAATTGTTTTTGCGAATTGAGGTATGTGACATACCCACCCCCTTAAATTATAACATTTTCCTCGATGTTATTTATTCCTCATCCTCGGAGTTCCCCTGGAATAGAATTCATGGATATGCAGCCCGCATATGACTTTTCAATTCCTAGGTGGCCTCCTCTAGACTAAGGTGCTTCCATTGCACCTTCACCTAACCAATGGTGCAGTTCCGAAGCAAGATCTCCCTCCGTTGGAGGATACGATCCAGTTCCACCAGAAAATCTCCTTCGGGTTCCACCTACACATCATTCCAATTATTAAGATGAGTAGTATCATGTACATATTTTTTTAATACAAAAATGTGAAAAACATTGTGAACTCTTATATTTGGTGGTAGAGATAATTGATATGCTACCTATATGATCCTGGATAGTATTTCAAAAGGAACACAATATCGAGGTGCTAGCTTGGCACAACTACCCAGCCTTAGAGAAATCTTTTTGGGTTTCACCTTAATAAAAACATGTTTGCCTACCTGGAACTCCTTTGGAGTTTGTTTAAGGTCTGCTTGAATTTTCTATCGATCATGCGCAATTTTCAAATGACCTTGTACCTATTTTACAATTAATTCCATTTCTTTCAATAATACTGGTCCTAATACTAACCTGTCCACTGGATTACCCCAAGAGATGGGAGTATTGCATTTCCTTCCATACATAATTTCAAAAGGACTATACCTAGCTGAAGCTTGATAATTATTACTGTAAACAAATTCTACCAGGTGTAAACAATCTTCCCATTTACTTTGTTGCTCCTTTAGCTGTCCTCAATGGGAAATTTTATAGAAATTCCTAGGTCTTCTAGGCCAGTTTTCATTTAATGAGCCACCTGCTCCAATTCCACTTTCTTGGGGAATCATGACCACAAATATAGGGAAGTTGCCACCTGCAACAGTTGGAAGTAGTTTGAGGATGCTGCCTCTTGTCAGTGTACTCTCCACCCAATCTCCTCCACCAAGTGACCAGTTAACACTCTTTCAACAACTTCCCTAAACTATTGTCTCATCATTTATTTATTTATAAATAAAATATTTTGAATTACATTAATTATTCTTGATCCCACTTGTTCATCAATTACAAACTTAGCATAAAATATAGCACAATGTTTCTCAAATAACATTAAATTGTTTTTGTAAATTGGGGCATGTGCCAACAAGCCTAGTCTAGCTTTTGAATTCTTCAATCAAACCAATCTCTTACCATAGAATTTCCAACCATGAGCATTCAGATTCTAACACAGAAGTGTGAAAGGGTAGGGAAAAAAATGATGAAAAACTAGTTCTGGAACAAGGCCTACCTGGCACCATGCTGGAGGGGTCTTGACAGAGCGGCTCTAGATGAGCACCGCTTCTAGATAATGGGACTCAAGTGGTGGAACTGCTTATGGCTAACAGAGTTCAGGAGGTGGCACCGCTTCTTGCCCACAGCATGTGTGTGGTTCCATGAATAGATCCAAAACACAAGGAGAATGAAATATCAAGTTATAAATTGATCAGATCAAGGCAAAAATTGATGAATTGATAGTAAAAAGAGCATAAAAAGTTGAAATAGTTTAGATCTAAATAGATCTGAAAGTTTCAAACCAAAATTCACTAAGTCAGATGGTATATTTGACTAAAGAGAGTTGGAGATGGAGCCTGGATTTAGACAAGAGTTCAAGAACTGAGAAATATCAGATCAACTGAGATTTGCACTATTCCCCAGCAGAGTCACCAAATTTGTTATCAAGAATATTGCACCTTCTGCAGACAGAAGATGTCCCTCTAGTCTGAATGGTTCAGATCCAGAATAAATGAGTGAATCACAAAGGATGAAGACCTTCCCTGGATACTGTAGACACCTAGAATATTGCTTCGATTGTGAACCTGTGTACCTGCAAATAGATCAAACGTGGAAACACATCAAAGCTACCTGAAAATCATCTACTTATCCATGTTAGTGACTAAGGAATCTAACAACATGTACATGTGAAATCAAAACAATAGTAATGTGGGACAGAAATTAGCTTTGCATTAAGAATGTGTGGAGAAGCTTACAATCATTGCCTGAGAGTCGACAAGCCCCTCCATGAGACAAACACTTCATCCCCATAAGCTCCAAATTTTTTCTCTATGCTCTCCAATGACTTGGACTAAGTGGTCAATCCAACAGCATAACAATAACTCTATAGTTCTCCCCCTCAACTATGGATATGAGCTTGTATTTATAAGGCTCAATGGATAGGAATAGTTGAGAGAATTGTGGGTGAGGTGGCTCCAATATCATACCACGGGGGATATCAAGTTCAAACTAACCCATAATGATGGGGATAAAGGAGGACATGAGGCTCAAGATCTAGAAGCCTCGAGAAACTTCTATTTTTCCCATTTTACCTAGGGTACCTCTTTTCTTCCCTTATGACAGAGTAGTTTAGATGAGAACCGCTTTCAGACCAAATACCATAGGGGGTGGCACCACTTCTCTAAAATAGGATACAGACATTGTGAGCAAGGTACTTCTCATCAGCCATAGGGAAAGCGTGGTGCTAGGTTTTTTCAAGTAGAATTGACAAACATAGCAAGTTTCCACTCTAAGTGTTGGGATTAAGGGAAAACATGGAAGTTAAGGGTCTTATCACATGATGGTGATAGGATTTAGGTATAACATAGATGAAACCAGCAGTGAGCATTTTTTGTAATTATTCTTTTACTATATCCTTTAGAGTAGGATTCATCCTCCTCTGTGGCTTCCTTACTGGTGATATGCTTGGATCCATATAAATATGGTGAATACAGGTGTCAAGGTGTATACCCTTCATATCGGTGTACTCCCATGCAAATGCTACGGTTTTTTTCTTAAGAATTTTAAGCAGTTGTGCTTGTTGGTTTTCACTTAATCCTATGTTTATATGCAAAAAAAATTCAGGACCAACCTCGCAAGGTATGGTATATGGTCCTGTATGATCTTCAATCATGAAGACACAAGGTCTTTCTGTAAACATTGAGAGAGCCATATTCTCTTGAAACTCATCTCCAAAAATATGATCGAATTGAGAAAAAGACTGAGGGAAATCCATGCAGGTTGTTGAAGAAACAAACTGGTTAAATACATTCTCAGTGGTCTACTCTTGAAGTGCCAAGGAGAAATCACTAGGAAGGGAGAGATCGTCAAAGTATTCATCCCTAAAAGAAAAATTTAACCACCATGAATTTTCAGTTATTGGTTGTGCTAGGGGGTGTAAAATAAGTCTTTGTGTGGACAACCCATTGGAAATAGTCATCTCTCCATCCCTACATCCTATAAAAGTATTTGTAATAGCTAACCATGGTCTTCCCGAAATAATAGGATTCCATTTAGAAGGATCCTTTGATTCTACGACCATAAAGTCAAAAGGGTATTCCCATGAGGCTACTGATACAACAATGTCATCCAAGACTCCAGCAGGTTTTACTGTAGTACAGTCTACTAGTTCTAGGATAGAAGGAGTAGGTCAGAGAAATTGTCCTAACTGTAAAAATTCTAAAACTACAGTGGTCATGATGTTAATATCATATCCTAAATCGATTAATGTATTTTCTATGGCAGTGTTGTTTATAATTACAATCACTATTGGGGCTCCTGTATTTGTATATTTTGCAATTCGGGACTAGCCTGTCATCCATTCATACACCTCTCCTATAACATGAATTGTAAAAGGGTCATTTTTCTTCTTTCTTGGGAATTTAGTACATAACTCCTTTATTACCTTACTATAGATTGGTATATCTTTGATAGCTTGTAATAGAGGGATTTTAATACAGATATTCTTTAATTCATTCAAAATGTTGTACTCCAAATGAACTACAGGTTTTTCTATTACTAGTCTTTTTGGAAATGGAGGAATTCTTTGCTCCTGAACAGTTTCTTGTGGAGGATGGGTGTGTATTGGAACCTTTGGAATGTTCACATCCTCCAAAATAGCATCATTCATCGGTTCATTTGAATCTTCTTCTTCTTCATTTGGTTCTTGAATGATGACTTATGACTTGGGTTTATTATTCACAATTCTTCCCGATCGTAATTGAATCTCATGTACAGGTACAGTCAAAATAAGGTATGATGGAAGAGTTTGCAACTCAATGCTGTTAAGAGATTTAGTTGGTTTATTATTAGGGTTATCTATCGGTTGTGCAAGTAATAATGTCAATCGAGA
Source organism: Pseudotsuga menziesii (assembly GCA_001517045.1). Classification (NCBI taxonomy): domain Eukaryota; kingdom Viridiplantae; phylum Streptophyta; class Pinopsida; order Pinales; family Pinaceae; genus Pseudotsuga; species Pseudotsuga menziesii. Next base: position 7,593 of record LPNX010774346.1, read on the forward strand.
AGGATTTGCATTTTGAAAGTGATGAGGTTACTGTGTGATAAAAGGAACTAGAGGTACAAATCCAAGCAACATTTGCTGGAAATTTGCTCTATTCTAAGGATAAGGATGATTAGGTGTAGGGATAGGTTGTGGCTGAGGATATGGTTGTCCTCTCTATCCTTGTGACCAATATTGCTATTGTGGAAATTGAGGAGGAGGGTACTAAGGTGGCCAATTCTGCCATCTTGAATTGTTCCATTGTTGAGGTAGTTGATATAGAGGATAATAGAGTGGAGGTTGTGGTGGAAAGTTCGGATATGATGGTTGGTCTCTAGGTTTCCAAGGAAGCCTCCTAGATGTTTCAGATACATCCCCACTCTTATAGATGGCTTCCAACCTAGGAAAGGATGGGCAATTATCTGTTGGATGTTCTTTTATACAAATGTGACACACGGAGATGTTGTTTAATGGACATTCACTTTGGGGATGTTTAGTTCTACATCTTGGAAAAAATATACTCATTGTTACTCATTCTTCATCCTGCCTCTTCTTAGCTTGTAAAGAATCTAGTTGAGAACCCATTGCTCCTAATATATTAGTTTTGAAATTCTTCAACAGGTTTCCTAACTCTACTCTTGTAACTCCCCCTGAACTAGGAACATTTCCTCTTACATTTCTACTAAAAGGCTCTCAAATTTTTTTTGCAACTTTCCCCCTACTCCTAGAATAATTTTTACACACATCACTGATTTGTGAAAATTTCTTATGAGAAATATCACCAAATGCCATGAAATTAAGACTTTCTAACAAATCCTCGGAGATACCCTTAAGCAAAAGTGTACGTATTGCATATTCTCGGAGGTCACTATATTTAGATTTATGTAATGTATAAATGAACCTTTCTAGATGATCCTTCAGCCTCTCGTCTTCAAGTTGTTGTATCTTGAATATATCATGTCAAGAGTCCTTGGGTTTGCAATACTCTTGATATTTTCATAAGAATGAAGTTTTCATATCATCCCAAGTCCTGATAGTAGATTCTCCTAATCCCATGAACCATGTCAAGGTGGAATATTTTAGTGTAGAGGGAAATATTTATTTTTTTGAGCATCTTGTAGATAATTATAGCTCCTACAAAGGATATTGAACTCGAACAAGAATGTTTCTGAGTCCTCATTACTTTTTCCATAAAAATTAGGTAAGGAGGAAGGAGGGATATTTTTCATAGTTACATCCTACATTGCATCTAAAATAGGGAACCCAAAAGTTATCCTTAGTTTGATTCTCCCCTTATCCTTCTTCATTTCTAGATTCATCATGATCTTTTTTTTCTCCCCGTATCTCCATATAAGCTGGATTCTTAATGTAGATATACCTAGGAGGCTCCTTTCTAGGTGGCAATGGGGCGTCTCGATGTTCTTTTTCGGGAGAGATCTTCCTATGATCAAATGTGTTTTTATTTAATCCTAAAGGGAGAGTAGATTCTACTATAGAAGTATCAATTTTCCAAATAAATGGATCTAATCATGTTCCAAAGAGAGCTTTTACTTGGGCAGGATCAACAAATTCAACAAAATTCGGGTCTCCTACTAGTGAAAAGGTTTTATTAATTAGATTCGAAACTAGTGGAGGGATGGATATTTCTAATGGATGGTCCTCTTGAATATCCTTAGGAATGAGGTCCTTAGGACCCCTTACCAAGGTTCCTTCTCCTTATATGGATTCCCCGGTAAGATATCCTAAGAGAGTCTCCTTAGGTTTTAGGGTAGAACTACTTCCTATAGGCATCTTTCGATACCTTTCTAGTGAGTTATTAGTTGGGGAATTATGTCCCCTATGGAAGTTAGTAGAGACTTAAATAATTTTTCCTGTCTTAACAAATCTACCCTGAGGATCTCTAAGTTTTCTCATGAAAAACTTTAAACTAAAGAAAACCTATGTTAATGCTATTGTTGGATTTGGGGGCACCTGTTATAACAGATGTGCGGGTTCTTACCTCTTGTCTTATCGCTCCCCTGCTACCAACCTATTGCTAAGATTCATACATAATTCTATCTATTCTACCTTACAGAACAACTCCCTATCAATGACGCCAAAAGTGTTGGGTGTTATAACGTCTAAATTAATTTACCTATTCTTTAATTATTGACCGGGGTTGGTAGGCTTAGAGTTAACACAAAATATATGCTAAGGTAGAGGGGTTCTTATGGTGTTGTGGAAATATTTTAAGAAACAAAAGATCAAAAGATATTTCAAAATGAAAAACCGAGTCAAACTCCTAAGATTTCAACTATGAAGTCAATTAAACTAGGACAAAATATTAAACTAAACAATTAATAATTTATTAAACTGAAAATTATATTATTAACAACTAATCTTTAACTTGGAAACTAAGATGCAAAGAAAACCTAATTAATAAGCAAGTAGAAAACTTGATAAAATAAGTAAAGAGAAGCAAGTAGAAAACTTAATAACACAAGCAAAGTGAAGCAAGTAGAAAACTTAATAAAATGAGCAAGTATAAAAGTTAATAAAGAAAATTAAAATAGAAAGAAACAAGTAGAAAACTTAATAGGAGTATCTTTGAATTATGTCCTACAAGTCTCTTTCAGTAATCACACAATGAAAAAGGAAAAACGTAAAAACATATTAAGAATATCACATACAATATTGAAATTACATGCATAGGAATAAATTAATCTAAAGGCATAAACACAAAACAATCTATCTGTAAAGAAATCAGAAACAAGTTCAAGGAACAAAACAAAAGATAGCTTAACACATATTCAAGGCAAAAAGAAGTAAAGAAAATAATAAAACTTTAATACATAACCTAAAACACTCTAACTTTAACTTCAATGTTAAATAAAACTATTATCTAAGTATCTCAGTCAAAACATAATTCAAACATTAACAAAACAAAACTGAACATAGTCTCAAAATACATAAAAAAACACTAAAAATAAAACTAAGGGATGAATAACAGACTGAATAGTGGGTCTGAAAGGGGTGGTTGAACAACATACTGAATAGGCTGTTCAAATGACAGTCTGCATAGTTAAAATACTATAAATTAACCTAAAAGATCTAATAATCAGCTGAAGTCATGTGGATGTAGATCCAATGCATAGAGGAAATAAGTAAACCTACTTTTAAAGAAAATTTAACAATTACATAACCTTAAAAAAATTCATAAACATAAGGAAAACATTGCATATTAATAAACAAACTAGAATTTAAATTGCATAACTGATAACTAAAAATAGACAAGAAATAAAAAAAAACTGAATTCAAAAGCAATCTATCTATTTAACTTGCAAATAGACTGAACAATAAATTAGAAATGAAATGACTGAAAACAAAGCTGAAAACAAACTATGCCCCAGTTAACTATCTAATTCAGAAATAAAATTGCATTATAGAAATAATAAAATAGACTATAAATTAAACTAGCTACAACAGAAAAATGAAAGAAACAAACAAGAAAAGAAACCTTTGGTTGATGAGGGGCCCACTCAGCAATCAAGGGTGGTTCCTTGCTAACTTCTACTCAAATGCAATCTTCAACATCAACACATACAACTCTTTATTGAGATGATGAAACAGGGATACAATGTGCTTAAGACCAAACAGATGAATTCTTTCAAACTCTCTGACTTTCTAGCTCTAGCTAACTGATCTCTCACACAGAGGCTGATATACATTAGAGGAAATTTGGGGTCTAAAATGTGCCTTATAATAAAACGCACGAACAATAAATTTTGTGAGTTGGAATTCAAGAACCAATAGAATTTCAATAAAATGAGTCAACCATAATAGTTGAATTGACATATTTGTCATAAAATAAAACTACTTTTTTTGTTCGTATTTTCGACATATCTCCCTGTGTTTTTACTCAAGTTTTTAGCGGGAGAGCTCATTGGATGTGGAATTAAATTCCACATCCAACGAGTATCCACACTACATACTTTTGATGGACCCCAAAACCCCAAAAACAAGAAATACCTGAAAAAATGTGATGATGATTAATTCCACATCCAACGAGTATCCACACTGCATACTTTTGATGGACCCCGCAACCCCAAAAACAAGAAATACCTGAAAAAATGTGATGATGATGTCATCATCACATTTTTTCAGGTATTTCTTGTTTTTGGGNTACTCGTTGGATGTGGAATTAAATTATGCATCCAATGAGCTCTCTTGCTTGAAATTTGAGTAAAAACACAGGGAGATATGTCAAAAATACGAATTAAAAAAAATAGTTTTTTTCATTCTTCCTCCAAAATTAATAACTATTATTTTATTATTTTATTATATTCCTTAGGAGGCCCACTTTAGACCTCAAATTTCCTCTAATGTATAATGGTTTACAGAGATGAGCAAGTCGGCCCTTTATTGGTCGACTACTCTCTAAATTTAGTTGATCATAAAGGTACATAACTGATCGCAGGCCAACGCACAGTCATCCTCCCTTATTCAGCGTGAGTCTGGTCTTCTTCACTAGACAACGAACACATGGGCTCTCCTTCACTGTGAACGGTCTTCAGATGTGGCGTACAGGCTCCTTCCTTATCGCAGGTGTGTTGGTGGTGAACAGAGGAGAGTGCACGGGTGAGTCTTCTAGAGTGTAGGTTAAATGCATCAATCCAATGCCTGGATTATTAATGTGGTGGAAAGCAAAGGGGACTATAAGCTGGACAACAAGCCATTTGCAAGTTGTTTCACATTTTAATTTCCTAAAATTAATTCTCAACAGTGCGTAATCTGGTTAACAATCTAGACGGAGAGCTGGACAACAATTTGGACTGTGAGCTGGATACGCTGGGCATCGATCTAGGGAGAACGAAGTGTATGTGTGCTGGTGCACTTCAGGACTGCAGTCTATAGCAACATGTTTCAACATCTGGAAAACTACCAGCGAGTTTCGTGCAGCGAGCTGGATGACAAGCTAGACATCGAGCTAGATGTGTTGTGTGCAAGGCAAGATGAATGTGTTCTATTTATTAATTTGTCCCAAAAATATTGTAAAATATGCAAACAAATATATAAATTTATTAAGACATCAAATGTGCTTTAATAATGTCAATTTTAATTAATAAAACGATAAAAATTATAATAATAAATAGATTTCATATAAACCTTAAATTCATACATACCTAAGCTGAATAGTGATCTACGTGACATAAAATATACAAAACAATAATAAAAACATATGTTTAAATGAGTAATTTAATTACCAAAATGATAACAATTCTAGGATAAAAAATCATAAACATAAAGATGGAATAACAACAACAACAATAGTAAGAGGTTGGCTCATCAACATAAAGGTGGAATAACAACAACAACATGTGATAGGCATAACAAGTACAACATCATCATCAACAACTCAAGACTGGAGAAACATCATCTATGGAAGGTGTAACAACAACCAACATGATCCTTCCATTTGGAATTACAGGATCATGGAAAACACATATGGGGTACTCTGATGATCCTTCCTTTCGGAATTATAGGATCAAGTCTTTGTGGAGCTACCAATACTAATCACACATACATATTTGGTACTAAGATGATCCTTCCTTTCAGAATTACAGGATCAATTCTTTCCGGAGCTACAAATGCTAATCACAACTAACACATACATACACAGGATGATCCTTCCTTTCGGAATTACGGGATAAATTCCACCTCATAAATCTTGGATGATCATTCCTTTTGGAATTACGGGACTGAGTCCATCACTAACATACTGCACGATCCTTCCTTTCAGAATTACGAGATGAATTCCACTACTAAAATTCTAGATGATTCTTCCTTTCGGAATTACTGGATCAAGTCCACTACTAACATTCTAGACCATCCTTCCTTTCAAAATTATGGGATCGATTCCATCACTAACATCTTGGATGATCCTTCCTTTCTGTTAGAGCATAATCCACCTTAGTACCATGGTAATATACCTTTGTCACATTTCATTTGCATTTATGCAGTGATTCTATGGTTTAGACTTAGGGAAATTGGTCATTTACTCATAGTTGAGGTTCTCTTGGTTGATCATTCTGCATAGTTGAGGCGCTCCAGGTTGATCATTCTAACAACCCAGTGTTGGGGCGTGCACCTTAACGGTCCTTAAGGTGGGTAACTCTGCAGGTTTATGGGAGTTTGTAAGCAGAGTTATGACTCAAAATAGTCTTAAGGGTGTCGGGGTTGAGTAAAAACCTTCTTTTTGTAATAAAACCATGGTTTAAGTCTAGGGTTTAGGGTTCGAGGTGCCCATGGTTTAAGCCCATGGTTTTTTAATAAGTGCATTATAAATAAGCACTCTTGTAAAGAAGTCAGTTTAGGCTTTTGATGTAAGATGAATTGATGCGAAGCTAAGGCTTGTTCATAAGAAGGCTAAGTCCCAGCTGTGTGCGTGGACGACCTCTGCAGCTATGTGCGCAAGGGTTTTGGGTGATTAAGGAAATCTGCAGCTGTGTGCACAGAGGCCTGCAGCTGTGTGCGCAGCTTTAAGGACTTGAAGGGATCTGCAGCTGAGTGCGAAGATCAGAACTGTGGTTTTTGTAAAGAGTTGAATAAAACACAGTTCTGTGGATGTAACCCCTAAACTGGGGGTGAACCATGTTATATCATGTGTTGTGGTTTTTGTTGTGTTGTTGTTATGTTCTTTTATGCATTGATAAAGCTATAACTGATAAGTAAGATCACTGCTAAATACTAACTTCGCTGGAATTCCCAGTAAAGGGTTAAGCAAGGCACTATTTGTTTATCTAACTGCGAAGCTAAATAAGTAACTATTAAGGCTCTGCATTTTATAATTATTATTGTTAAGAAGCTAAAGGTACAGTAATATCCCTCTTTTTCTTGCAGAAGCCTGATTCTGCGGCACCCCATAGCTGTTTCGGGTGAGACTGCAACCTGCTCACAGCTTGTTGCTGAAAGGGCCAACACTGTGGGTCTTTTGTTGGTGCGAAGTTTATGGTATAAAGCCCGGGTCTTCCCTATAGCCCAACAGATTGGTTCCGTTGCCAGTTGAACTCAATATCTGCTCAAGAGGGGTTTACGTCGTACCTCGAGGGCTATGTTTTGGAGACCCTCAGTGAAAGAAATCGGTGATTGGATTGAACAGACTTATCTAAACTTTGTTGTACAATAGAACAAAGATCCGCGTCATATTGCAAATGACTTTTTACAAAGGTTAACAGAGAGAAGGACGAACTTCCAAGAACATCAGTTTCCTGATTGGACCCCCGCAAGAATTAATATACTGAAAAGGGTGAACAACGAGATATCCCGTGCTGTTGATTTCTGGACAACATGAAACCTTGAAGCATTTGTGACAGAGTTCGCCATCGACACGAGTACTTCCTTTAGTGAAGTCGAGAGGCACTTTTTCAAAGGACCAAGGGGTAAGTTTTTGAATTCATTTAGTTTGAGAATTAAAATGCAAGTTAGCTGAAAAAGGTATATTGCTTATTAAATCAGACTGTTAGATTTAGCACTACTAACTTATGTTTGCAAGTGAAAGTACCTTCGATGAGCGAAGTGGTTTGCTATGAAGTGGAAAAAGGTACAAGAGAAATTTTGAGTCCTATACCCTAGGTCAGAATACCAAGTCTAACCCCATAAGTCCAGTAGTCTCTGAGCCCGAAGAAACCCCTTCTGTTGGAACCCCTCCGATAACCCTGCAGTGAAGACCTATTATCCCTGAGAACCCGTCGCAGTCTGAAAGTAACCCTAGCCCGAGTATTCCTGTCGCAGGTCATTCTACCCCAGTAACTTCCCCCCCGCCTACTACCAGTCCCCCTCCCTCCCCCCCTAGACC
>LPNX010774346.1:15427-58417 GCA_001517045.1 Pseudotsuga menziesii
ATATGAATGATGACAGTAAGCTCCCTGTTTTCAAAAGAACTGGATCAGAGGATCCAGAACAGTTCTGGTTTTTATGCGAAGTAGTGTGGACTGCTAAGACCATTACGGATCAAGATACAAAAAGAGCGCAACTGGTTACTTATTTTAGAGATCGCGTTCTGACCTGGTTCATGAAGTTTTCCAGCACTTAGAACCATGTCTTGGCTGATATAAAAGTAGTAATGATAAAGGAATTTAAGAAGCCAAAATTAGAGTCGCAGTGTATCATTGAATTGAAAGAGATTCAGCAGAGGCGCAGCGAATCAGTATGGGACTTTGATCAAAGGTTCAAAGTTATGCTAGACCAAGTCAGTTTCACCATTGGACCTGCGCAGCACAAGGAATGGTTCATTGCAGCGTTGCTACCGCATATCAGAACTCCACTCATGCAACAAAAAGTTACTGACCAGTAGGAGGCTCTGGAAATTGCAATGAAGTTTGAAACCGCTCCGGTCGAAGATAATTCTAGTATTGCTCAAATCCAAGCACAGTTGGTAGCGATGGCTCTAGAGCTTCGCGATATGAAGAAAGGACAAACCGATCACGAATAGGTTTGGTGCACACAATGTCAGACAGAAGGCCATGACAAGGAACAGTGTCCTGTGGTAAGAAATTACCTAAATACTGGTGCGCCAAACCCGTTCAACCCTGTTGTTCTATATTGTGAGATCTGTCAGACAACTGGCCAGCATCGACCTGAGAATTGCTATCTACTACAGAGGTATGTGCAAGTCCCCAAGAACCCCTATTGTAAATTCTGTAAGTCCATGGGACACAACGAAGATGAGTGTCACAGCTTTGACCTCATGAGAGAATGAACTTACGATGCTTATCGGGTACAAAATGAGGGACCGAGCAATGATGGCTATGGTTACCACGATGGTGCATCAGGTCGAGGTGCTTTTGGAGGTCGTGGTCGAGGTGGTATGGCCAGAAGAGGAAGAGGCCAAGTTGTGTTTTACAATTGTAACCAGGTTGGGCATCTAGCAAGAGACTGTCGAAACCCAACTACGACATGTCGGTATTGCCAAGCAATAGATCATGTGATCGAGCAGTACCCGCAGTTGATAGCGAATATTTAGGAAAGAAACAGTGCCCCTACTTAGAATATTCAGATGATTTCCATCGAGAAAATACCTTCCCCATCCATTAATGTTGTTACCCGGAGTGGAGCTACGATACACATAAAGAATAAGGAGAAACAACCTGACGAGGCTTGGGTTCGTAAGGCCCCAGCGAAAGTCCCAATATTTGATATCGAAAGAGAAAAAGAGACATTCATGGAAGCCAAGAGAGATTTTGCTGCTCCTAGCACATTAGTAGCACCTGCGCAACAACATCAGCAGCAGTTGCAGCCGCAAGAAGCTTCGACAGATAAAGTAAGTACACTGTCCTCCTTTTTACAGAGTTGTCTGAAGCTCTTAAGAAATTATAATGCTTTAAGTGAGTTGCAGAAAGTTATTGCTTCCTGCGAACCTCAGCAAAGTTCTAGTCAGGAAAAAGCTGTTAATAGAGTTAGGAGAACTGGTAGGGAAATGAGATTGAATGTTCAGATAGGAGAGTATGATATGACTGGTGTTATCCTGAACCTAGGGTCAGAGGTAAATGTCTTAACTAAGCAAACCTGGGAACAAATGGGAAAGCCTACCCTTGATTGGTCCCCTATACAGTTGAGATTAGCCAATCAACAGAAGATTGTGCCCTAGGATGATTCCCTAAGGTCCCAGTAGATATTGATGGCGTCTGTACTGAGCATACTTCTAAGTTATTGAGATAATTGATGACAGCAACCCCTATCCAGCATTGCTAGGTATTGAGTGGGCATTAGACAATGATGTAGTCATTAACCTAAAGAAGAGACAGATGACTTTCGAACGGAAAGGATTGAGAGTCATAGTCCCATTGGATCCTTCTCAAGGAGAGAGATACACAGAGCTAGTAAGAGATGAAGACCAGGATGTTTTGGACCACATCTACAACATCACAGCAAAGGAAGAAAATTATGTTGATCCTACTACCGAAGGTATCATGGATTGGCAGTGTGATGGCTCCTATTCAGAGGATGGGTTAGAAAACTGGCAGAACAGACTTTATGAGTTGCATGGACATAGATGTGCCAGAATTACCAAGTCTCTCAGATGGCTTGGCTCACAGACAAGAACCTTACCTATTTTTGATGGTTCGACAAACCCAAAATAGTTTATTGTGCAATTCTCAGAAAAAGTACCAGACTCCCAGAAAATGGAGACTCTGGATTTAGCATTCAGAGCCACAGCAGCTAGATGGTGGAATGGTCACAAAAAGTACATTCATAGTTTGGAAGCATGCCAGAAGTCCCTTTACTTAAGATTCAGGGACCAACCTCAGGAGGTGCAAAGTAGGTTTAATGGTAAGACTAGTCCCCAGGGACATTTGGAGCAATGCTACGAGGCATGGAAGCATGTAACTCATGAAGAATGGGTACATACGTTTGTGCACACCCTGGAACCTATAGCAAAGAACTGGTATGCGGAGGTTGAGCTTCGCCACGGTACTATAAGTTGGGATTGTCTTGTTGATAGTTTTGTGCTGACATTTTCTATTAATGAGGTTTCTCCTGCTTTGGACATAGCTGTTAGGTTGATCCATACTAAAGTATTTGATGATCAAGAAATAGCAGAATACCAACCTGATTGGAAGGCACAGGAAGCTAATGCAGTAGAATGTTATAACCTTGCAATTGACAAGGATGACGATCTGTGCGACATTAACATTCCAGAGTCAGACGGACACTGCGAAGTACATGGACCAGTAGTTGAGGCACCTGAAGTGACTCAACCCCTGAAGACGCGGACCGTAAACATTGGGTCAGAAGAAATCCCTAAGTATGCTACCATTGGAGATTATTGGGATGACGAAATGGTAAGCAAGGTGACCCAACTTCTCCATGAATATCAGGATCTATTTCCGATGAAGTTCTCAGAGATGAAAGGTATCCTTGGTGATATAGGAGTAATAAAGATCCCTTTGAAACTTGATGCGAAGCCTGTGAAACAACACCCTTGTAGGATGAACCCTAAGTATAAGGAAAAAGTCCGAATGGAGCTGGATAAGATGCTTGCTGCAGGAATCATTGAGCCTATTGAAGATTCTGAGTGGGTCAGTCCTATGGTGGTGCAAGAAAAGAAGACTAAGGGAGAAATCAGAATTTGTGTCGATCTGAGGAAGCTGAATGATGCCTGTTTGCATGATCCTTTCCCCACTCCCTTTACAGATGAAGTTTTAGACAATGTTGGAGGTCAAGAAGTGTACTCTTTTACTGATGGATTTTCAGGTTACCATCAGATTTGAATTGCTCCAGAAGATCGACATAAGACAACCTTCGCTAGAGAAATGGGATCCTTCCAGTACACAGTTATGCCCTTTGGATTGAAGAATGCACCTGCCATGTTTTCTACAGTAGTCATCTCTGCTTTTAAGGAATTCATACATAAATTCTTAGAAGTTTATTTTGATGATTGGACTATCTTCGGGTTAGTAAAAGACCACATAGCTAGTTTAAGACTTATGTTGGAAAAATGTAGACAGCATCAGATTTCCTTGAACTTGAAAAAGTGTATCTTCTGTGCCCCTTTTGGAATTCTGCTAGGCCACATTGTATGTAAGCAAGGATTGATGGTGGATCCTGCAAAGATAGCCATTATTGTGAACCTGCCACCTCCGAAGTCTGTTAAACAACTGTGCACTACGCTTGGTCATACTGGTTATTACAGGAAATTCATTAAAGGATATGCTCAGATAACAGCCCCTATGGAAAAGCAGTTGAAGAAAGATATTAGGTTTGAATGGACACCTGAGTGTCAAGCAAGATTGGATATTTTGAAGGAAAAGATGGTAACTGCCCCTATCTTAGTATTCCCTGATTGGAATAAGGAGTTTCATGTGCATGTAGATGCATCCTCCATTGCTCTGGGGATAGTATTGGCTCAGTTAGGTGAAGGTAATATCGATCACCCTATTTCTTTTGCAAGTAGAAAACTGTCCAAAGCAGAAAAAAAAATTATACTACTACAGAACGAGAAGGTTTAGCTATGGTTTATGCATTACAGAAGTTTTGACATTATCTGTTAGGATCTCACTTTAAGATGTTCAATGATCACTCTACTTTGAATTATTTGGTTAACAAGCCTGTGCTAGGTGGACGGATATGCATATGGTTGATTCTATTTCAGGAATATGACTTTGAGATCATAGTCAAACCTGGAAGACTGAACCTAGGTCCTAACCACTTGTCAAGGCTCGAGTCAGGAGAAGAGCCCATTAGTTTGGACGAAGGTCTTCCTGATGCTCAGTTGTTTTCCATCCAAATGGTTGATGATTATTTCCAGGATATTGTTTAGTATTTGTCTACAGGTCTTGCACCTGCCGAAATGACAACACCGCAGAAGAAACAGCTGGTGGTTAGAGCATTCGACTTTACCTTAATAGCAGGATAGCTATATAAGATGGGACCAGATGAAATAATGTGCAGATGCGTCCTAGAGCATGAAAAGCCATTAATTTTGGCTGAGGCACACTCTGGCGTAGCAGGAGATCATTACGCAGGAAAAGCTATAGCACAGAAGATTTTGACAGCTGGATTGTGGTGGCCCACAATTCATAAGGATGCATGAGAATATTGCCACAGCTGCGACATTTGTCAAAGAACAGGCAAACCATCCAGGAGGGATGAGATGCCTCTGGTTCCACAGGTAACTTTACAACCCTTTGATAAATGGGCTATTGATTTTGTTGGACCTATCAATCCCCCTGGAAAGAAATCTGGAGCAAGATACATTATTACAGCAACTAACTACCTTACTTGTTGGGCTGAAGCTCAACCAGTCAAGACCTGTAGTACTGCTACAGCCGCGAAGTTTATCTTTGATAACATCTTGTCAATATTTGGGTGTCCTAGAATTCTTATGAGCGATCAAGTATCACATTTCTTAAATAAGACTATTGAAGTATTGACCGAAGAATTTCAAGTATATAATCAGAAGAGTACTGCCTATCATCCTCAAGCAAATGGAACTGTCGAATCCTTTAACAAGATCCTTGAACACGCTCTGATGAAGGTTTGCAATGCTAACAGAAATGATTGGGACCTTATAATTCCAGTAGTACTATGGGCTTATAGAACCACCTGTAAGAAGTTGACAGGCCATACAACTTTTAGGCTGGTTTATGGACAAGAAGCAGTCATGCCCATGGAGTACATTGTCCCTAGCCTTAGAATATCTGCTTTTATAGAGATGGATGACCCAGATATGGTGAAGGAAAGGCTGGCAAAGATACTAGAACTTGAAGAGGACAGATTCATTGCAGGATTCCAGCAGCAAGTATAGAAAGCTAGAAAAAAAGCATGGCATGATAGACACATTAAGAAGAAGTAGTTCCAGAATGGTGATCTTGTGCTTTTATATGACAGTAAATTCATGAAATTCCCGGGGAAGTTCAAGACACATTGGCAAGGACCATACATAGTACAGAGAGTTACTGATGGTGGCATAGTCCAGTTAGCTAAATTGAATGGAGAAATTTTACCTTCCATGGTGAATGGAAGTAGGTTAAAGAAGTACAGGGACAAACTAGGACCCCTTGATCCGGAGTAACAGCATGAAGGACAGTCTAAGTACCAAGAATAGTTGGAATTGGGTACTAGACTATAATGAAGCCGTTCTCAAAGCTATGAAGTGTTGAAGACTGTCAAAGTCTGAAGGTTGAAGTTTAGTTACCGTATAGGTCAGGATGGGTCAAAGGTGAATATTGTGTCGAAGGTACTTATCAAGGTGAAGCTGAAGTTAGTGGTTATGTCGAAGATCAAAGGTGTGTCACAGCCTAAAATGTGACAAATGGGACAAACTAGACTTGGCGGCGTCGGCATGAGAACTGCCTTAACTGCCTACAATGATGAGATTTTGGGAAAATTTGGCGCCGTGTGGACAAGATTTCCACCACTCCGTCAGATTCGGCGTCATTAATGCACCATGATGACGGATTCTATTGTGGGATTCTATAAGAAGCTCCACTGGCCTGTGACTCCTACATTGTGCATTTCCTTGAGTTTCCTCCGTTAGAACTATGTCGAATGATCGTGAAGTCCAGGAGTTATTACGAGTAGTCAGGGAGAGAGATCTACTAAACCTTCTGAGCAATCCACTCATGCAGCCGTGTTCGACCAAGGCACAAAGAAAGGAAAAAGTTCACTCTAAGAGGAAGGAAGAAAGGAAAAAGTGCGCTCTAAGCCGCACGAAGAAAAGCACCAGTCTTCACAGGAAAAATCTGAAGCATCCCAAGATGTATCCTCCTGGTTTGGCAGAACTGAGGCGGTTGTTTGTCTTATGCACCTTGACACACAATTCTGGGGACCCTAAGTTGTGGATGGTCAAATGTTCGGCAAGCATATCGAAGGATGCGGTCGCTAATAGATCCAGAAGGCCTTAACTAGCATAAATATTACGAAGGAAAGGAACAAGTAGCCAACAACTGCATGGATGGCTTCAGCAAGCAGCTCACTATGTTTCACCAACAAGATTCTACCACCAAAAAAGCAGATGAGTGTCCCGGGACGGGACACTGGTGAGTCTTAGGGGCCTGTTGGGGCGCGCACCTTAATGGTCCTTAAGGTGGGTAAATCTGTGGGTTTATGGGAGTTTGTAAGCAGATTTATGACTCAAAATAGTCTTAGGGGTGTCGGGGTTGAGTAAAAACATTCTTTTTGTAATAAACCCATGGTTTAAGTCCAGGGTTTAGGGTTCGGGGTGCCCATGGTTTAAGCCCATGGTTTTGTAATAAGTGCACTATAAATAAGCACTCTTGTAAAGAAGTCAGTTTAGGCTTTTGATGTAAGATGAATTGATGTGAAGCTAAGGCTTGTTCATAAGAAGGTTAAGTCCCAGCTGTGTGCGTGGATGACCTTTGCAGCTGTGTGCGCAGAGGGTTTTGGGTGATTAAGGAAATCTGCAGCTGTGTGCGCAGAGGCCTGCAGCTGTGTGCGCGGCTTTAAGGACTTGAAGGGATCTGCAGCTGAGTGCGTAGATCAGAACTGTGGTTTTTGTAAAGAGTTGAATAAAACACAGTTCTGTGGACGTAACCCCTAAACTGAGGGTGAACCACGTTATATCATGTGTTTTGGTTTTTGTTGTGTTGTTGTTATGTTCTTTTATGCATTGATAAATCTATAAATAATAAGTAAGATCACTGCTAAATACTAACTTCGCTGGAATTCCCAGTAAAGGGTTAAGCAAGGCACTGTTTGTTTATCTAACCGCGAAGCTAAATAAGTAACTATTAAGGCTCTGCATTTTATAATTATTATTGTTAATAAGCTAAAGGTACAGTAATATCCCTCTTCTTCTTGTAGAAACCTAATTTTGCGGCACCCCATAGCTGTTTCGGGTGAGACTGCAACCTGTTCATAGGTTGTTGCCGAAAGGGCCAACACTGTGGGTCTTTTCTTTGTGCGAAGTTTATGGTATAAATCTCGGGTCTTCCCTACATCCCAACACCCAGGTTCCCAAATTGATTAAATTCAACCAACATGTGCTCTTCCATCCCCAATTTCAGGGATTGTGTTTGACTTGAGGCGCTAGTGCATGTTTTAGGTGGTTTTTGGCCTTCCTTGGGCATTTATTTCCTCCTTGAACCACTGCCACTCACCCATGTGCTCACCAACGCCTAGAATACCTCCATTTATGTTCCATCATTTCTTTCCCATGTTCACACATGCATTAGTGACCATTTTGGATGATTAGGAAGCATTTTGGATGATTAGGAAGACCATTGATCCACCTAGGGGGGTTTGAGGTTCAAATTTTGAGCTGACACTTGTATGCATCCAGATGCCCTCCAAAGCCTCATGATTTTTACCTATTATACTATATACCTGATCTAGACACAGTTACATGTTGGACAGTCATAATAGTATATGTTATTAACCTCATGTGTGTATGCAATTTTCATTCGTTTAGCTATATTCTGCATATTTTGTGAACAATATCAAATTGTGAGAGTTTCCTTAGCTCCTATATCCATATGTGAATCAATTCTCACATGGTATTAGAGATATTTGGAGATTCAAATCAAATCCATAGTGTTTGAGTTGTTGTTTGAGGGATTTTCCAAATAGATTTGAGTGTTTACATTGCAGGTACAATCAACAATTTGTCACCAAGAGCACAAGAAGAAATGGAGCAGACCCATGTTTTGTTGAACCCATTCAAATATTTCAAATACAAGGTCAAAATGGTGATCTAGGTGAGATCAAAAGGCTTGGTCAGGGTCACCATGGGGAAATATCAAAGTCCTTAGGACTGATAATGTCAAGGAGTATGTGAACAAGAGTTTGTAACAGCTCTATGAATAATGTGGCATCCAAATGCAGCATTTGGTCACCTACACACCACAACGAAATGGTGTGGCAGAGCACAAAAGTAGGGCTATCAAGGAGAAGGAAACCTGTATGATTGAAGCAAAGGATGTAACACCTCGGTTTTGACCCCATTTTCATTAAATTATATATGATGTAAATATTGTATTTAATCATGGTGTGGATCTAAAGGCCAAGGTCCCACCATCGATTTAGTGTTTTATGTTTTGGCAATTAAAATTGATGCTGATGGTATTTCGTGCTAACCCGACACATTAAATGTTGGACATCATGTACATATACAATTTAATTAAAATACCCACAACCAGCTATGCCAATGAAACATTAAAGATATGGGGGCATGATTTCATAAGAATAAGAGGGGGGGAATATTCAAACCTTTCATCCAATGAGGAAAATCCAAATATCAAAGGCAAAACCCATCAAGATGTCAATTGCCCATTTTGTCTTCATGTGCCAATCATTTATTTCTGCCAGAAGTGGTTGATTTAGTTAATGCATGGGGATGGAAAGAGTGTGGCATCCAAATTCAAATTTTGGAGAAGATATCAGTTTTTGAAAAACGTCTTTTGACTTCTTGGGAAATTAAAAACCAAAAATCATCTAGCTGTTCCATCATGCATTCACGTTTTCATCTTTCCTCACCCATTCCGATTCACATTGGGCTCTCTCACACAGGGGAAGCTTTCAGAGCTCTCTCATTAGCATTTTTTCCTACCTATTTGTTTTCCCTCACACTGGTGACAGTTTTCTTCATTTTCCCCATGGCTGGGAAATTGTTTTGGTAATGCTCAGGGGTTGGGCTCTCTCCTGGACATTTTGTTCTTGTTTCCGCATTAAAATGGTTGTGGAATTTAGTTTTTTGGTATTGCAAAACCAATGGGGGAATAGATCCATGAATTGAGGGAATTAAGGGGCATTTTTTTCCCATGTGAAGACCATAGAATGTTTCTAAAATGGATTTCTCACCCAGGGGTTGATTTCTCCATTTTACCAATATGTTTTTGGTTGAAAAACGTTTTTAGTCAAACCCAGAACTTGCATTTTGTTGTGTGTGCATCCTTTGTTTTGGTTTGAACTGGTTTGGAGTGGAATTGGGGAAGAACTAGCTTGATAACCTAGTGTGGAAAGGAACCTCACAGACAGATCAATAGGGGCTGGTTTTTCTTCTTTGCATACCCTGAAGAGCACTGGTATGGAAAGCATAACCTGAGGGACTGTGTAGAAGAGGATGGGATGATTCCTTGTTTTAGGTGTGTAGGTGTTAGGAAATCCAAGCTAGATATTGTCTAGGTTTCCATAGCTCTATGGTTGAGCTCACTACCTTAGCAATTAAACCTTCCACATCCTTAGCATCCTGATAAACCCAAATGTAGTTTTGGCTTGGTTGAATTTTGATGTGTATTTGGCTATGTGTGATCTTGCTGTAGTTCCCTTATTCCTTATGGGAATCATACCCAGCTCGGGGGTTGCAGTGTTTCTAAGATATTGATGAGCACACTGGCCTATGGTTGGGTGGAACGTTGTAGTGACATAGTTGGTTGCGGGAAAAGCTTCCAATCAAGATAAGTCTCTCTTATGTATTCACCTCTGCAACTGTATTTGTTTTAATGAATTATGATGAAAATGATTAATGTGTTGAATTAAATGTATTAGCTTCCACTGCATATTGTATATTTCATCTATTTATGTATGCTAGTTCAATGAACTTTTATTTTTTATGTTCATGGGGCTTAGATCCCTGCTTAAATAATAGTACCGGTGTCGTAGTCGCATCCTCTTGAACATGAGGGGACATGACAAAGGATTTAAATCCTAATCTATGGCTGAACATAGATTAGGATTTAAATCCTAATCTATCCTATACCATGATCAATTGTGTTGCATACATCCAAAACATATCTTCTCACAAAATGGTGGATGCAAAAACACCATATGAGGCTTGGTTTGGTCACAAGCCAAATATTTATCATTTCAGGGTTTTTGGCTCAAAGGCTTGGACTAGGATTCCTCCAAAGAAGAGAAAGGACTTGCAGCCTCAAATAAATGAGTGCATAATGGTTGGATATTTTGAATATAAAAAAGGGATACATGCTCTTTGATCTCTCATCTTAGAAGACCTTCATTGAAAGGACTGTGCAGTTTGAAGAAGAACTCATGCCAGAGCTCGAACTAGCACCATGGGAATGGTCACATACTCCACTCCAAGATGATGTAAGTGATTATTTTTTCTCTAATATTTATGATTATGAATATCATGAAACACCCATTCGTCCCTAATGGGATGAGAAAACCATTGATGCAGCTCAGGATTTGGCTGGAAATCTACTAGATCCTAAAAAGACTAGATCACAATTTCACACTGTTTTCTTTGCAATTGAAGTGGTTTTTACTGAGAAATGATTCATAATGGATGGATATGATCCTCAGTCATATCAAGAAGCATCACTTGACCCAATATGATATAAATCCATGCAAGAATAACTCAACTCATTGCAAGACAATGAGACTTGGGAATTGGTTCCCTTGCCCTCCAAGAGGAAGATAGTGCAATGAAAGTGAGTCTATAGGAAAAAAATTGGTGTTGATGAGTCTAGTTTCCAAAGGATTCTCTCATTTCCAAGGAGTGGACTATATAGAGACATTTTCATCGATTGCAAAGATGGACCATATCAGGCTAGTTTTAGTCATTGTTGCATCTAATCGCTGGGAGGTTCCCCAAATGGATGTGAAGAGTACATTTATTCATGGTGAAATTCAAGAGGAAATATATATGAAGCAACCTAAACATTTCATTTAGGATCCTTCACTTGTATGCATATTAAATAATTCACTCTATGGCCTCAAGCAAGCCCCTAGGGCTTGGTATGCCAACATGGACAATTTTCTGCTTCCACTTGGATTTGAAAGATACAAGTCTGATCCTGATGTTTATTTGCGTAATATTGGTGATATAGTGTAGGTAATTTTACTCTATGTTGATGAAATTTTCATTACAGGTAGCTGCAACAAAGAAATTGGGTCAATCAAGTCTTCATTGCACAATGAGTTTTTCATGACCGATCTTAGATTGTTGAAGCAATTTCTTGGTTTGTAAATTGAGAAATATGAACAAGGAATCAAGTTCATACAATTTTTTTTTTTATGTATACCTATTATTGAAGTTTAAAATGCCTGAATTTAAGGTATCCAAGTGCCCATTCCTTTCTGGTATTGAACTAGGTGAGTTTGGTGAGTCTCCATTGGTGGAAAGTTCATTGTATAGACATATACTCAAGAGTTTGTTATATTTTACACACTCTCAACCAGATTTGGAATATGTTATAGGTGATGTATCTATATATATGCATCAGACTCATGAGATCCATTGGAAGGAAGCCAAGAGGATCCTTCACTATGTGCAAGGAACCAGACACTTCGAGGTACACTATGCTACATGTTCTCCACTAGAAGTAGTTGGATTTACTAATTTTGATTGGGTTGGTCATCCCATTGAAAAGAAATCCACTTCAGGTTATGTCTTCATTCTTTCACATGGTCCCATATTCTGGTCAAGAAAGAAACAACACACCATCTCTGTATCTTTAGCTGAGGTTGAGTAAAGAGGAGCAGTGAACACAACTACACAATGTGTGTGGTTGCAAGGTATTCTTCGAGAACTTGGAGTTGCATTTAATTCACCTATATTAATTTGGTGTGACAATAAAAGTGAAATCAATATTTCCCTAGATTTAGTGTAGAGACAGAGGACTGTAGCTAGGAATTTTGCACCTCCTATGGACAGAAGTTGTTCCTCTAGTCTAAATGGTTCAGATCTAGAACAAATGGTACACAACAGAATTGGAAGACATTCCCTAGAATGGATGGAGATATGGAATCAATCTCTTTGATGTAATAGTATAGTTTTTTCCTATAATGATGGTTCTTCACGGATATACCTACATAATCACATGAAAAACAACACACGAGATCAAAGAGCAGCAGAAAATGTTCCATTATTCTATGCTAGTGACTAAGGAATCTAACAATAAAACATATGATATTAACACAATATACTTTATGGGAAAGGAACCAATTTTGCATTAGATAAATAAGAAGAAGTTATAACCTATGCCTTAGTGTCAATAAGCTCCTTCAAAATTCCAATATCTTGTCCCCGATAGCTCCAACTTTGCTCCTCCTATGCTCACACTATTGATCTAGGCCGAAATGACAATGCAATAGCATAACCTTACTCTCTCCCTCAACCATGGATATGAGCCTGATTTTATAGGCCTTGGGAGTATAGGGATGGTTGAGGGAATTGTGGGTGAGGTGGATAGGATATCCTAGAAGGATAGATCTCGAGCCTAGGTGGTCCTCAGGTATAGGGATAAGGGAGCCGTGAAGCCTTCCTTCGAGAGGCTTCATGGAAGCCTCTCATTTTTACCTTTTTACCAAGGGCACCACTTCTTCCTCACTATGACAGAGAGGTGCAGGGTAGAACCATGCCTTGTACAAATGGTATAGGAAGTGCCACCTCTTACTACCAATATATTATAGGCAGTGCTTAAAAAGGTACCGCTTATTGACTAAAGGGGATGAGTGGTGCTGGATTTTGATATGCAGGATTGATATCTGGACCAGGATTGTACTTCATGACTTGGGATTGAGGGAAAAGTACTTTGTTTGTGGTATCATCATATGTTGATGATGATATTTATGTGTAAAATAATTCCCCCCAAAGCATGAGGCTAGAGGGATACTTTAGGTGAGAGATTTAAAAGAGAAAGTTATCACTTCGAGGAAAGAATTAGCTTGATCAAATATTAACAACTAGGAATATGCAATGCATCAATAATTTTGACTCATCAACAAATGTGTCCTCATCATGGCTGCAAACCAATACAAGGAATATCCATGAGAGAGATTAACAACCATGGCTACTAGAATACAGTGTAGATCCATGTGATAAAGGACTCAAATTTGGGACATGGCTACCAGAAATACACTATAGATATATGTCAAAATGAACAAAAATTTGAGCACAACCATGACCATACATCTATATATCCATGCTGGGAATTCATACAATATACTCCCTCGCAACCGGGGGAGAAATCTATGAGTGCTTTGACAGATTCCTAGGGTCTTCATCTTGTCTTCCACAAAGTATGATTCTATCAATGTGATTACAATGATCTGAATTCAAACATGTTAGAAACCACTTGATTACAGGTCAATGATGTGAACCGTTAACAAGTGTGAGGGAGATCACCATTGATGTTAATGATTCCCAAGGTACCCTAGTACAAACTACTGAGTGTGAATATATGATTTGATGTCGAACACTCAGTTGAGTATATCCATCAAATGTCAATGATGTGAACCTATGTCGAAAGATAGATAATCTGTCATTGAGGCATACAGATATCAAGGTACTAAACTTATTTCTAAGACTAATTCCTGGATAATGAGTTGATGTCGACAAAAATAGTCCCATCGAAGGAGGTCCATGATGAATCCCACATCAACGACATGAAACTCGGAACAAAGTTTTGGAGTGTTGTAGATAATGTAACCATAGGACTGGCTCAGAAGGTACTAACACAAAGGCTATTTTTTATTACATAGGTAAAATTTCAACTTCCCTTTGAACATCAGGCAGCATGACAAAATACTTGGCAGTATTGACTTGACAAGGCCGAAAACAATACAATGATGGAAAATGAATTCTTTTGAAAGACGCAAAGGAGTGACATGACTCATAAAAGTGGATCGACTCAGAGACAAGCTGATTTACCTAATTGATTGAATGAAATGCAGACAAGTGTCATGTTCAAAGGTGACAAAAAACTTCCATATTATTTGCAAAATGAATTGATTCCCTTCCCTTAATTTCCCCATCATGATTGATGAGTGCCTCTTTTCATTTTTTCGAGTTCAAAGAAGGTAACAAACACTTGTTGTAGCTCATCCTTCGGACAAGTCCAAAATCATATGTTTTACAAACCTGAGAAAGGAGGGGTTCATTCCCAGAAAGGGTCCTTCATCGTTTGATTTTATGAGTCTGATGAAAGCAAACTCATTTGTCCTTTCATGATTAGAGATTCTGAAATGACTAAAAAGAATCCAGGGTGGAATTTTTTGTAAATTTAGTCCCCAAGGCCCGAAAAGTTATAAAATAATACCTAGGAGAAATCTTCTAGTCATGATTGCCTGGAGTGTACCTTTTTCGTAAGTAGTGCCCCTTGGTTTGAAAAAGGGGTAAACTATCACTAGGAAGATGACTCTTCAGGTCCTTTTACGAGCGTGAAGAAGACAAGTTCACTCGACAATCTTTTCACATTTTAAGAGTCTAAAAAAGGCTTAAAGAAGACTCCATTAATATTTTTCATGTTTGAATCCAAAGCACAAAAAAGTAATAAACTAAGCGCAAATCATTTTTCATGTTTGAAACAGAGCACGAAAAGTGAAAAGTAAGCTCAACACCATCTTATTGTTTTTAATGAGCTTGAAGATCAGTTGAAAGAATGCTCAGGGTATCTGCTTCATTTTTTAACGAGCTTGTAACAAAGAATGAACTATGCTCAAAATGATCTGTTTCATTTTTACACAAGCTTGAAACAAAAAATAATGATGCTTGAGACATGGTTTCATTTTTATTGAAGATTGAAACCAAAAGGTAAACTATGCTTAAGGAAACCTACTTCATTTTTCAACAAGCTTGGAACTATGCTCAGGAATTTTCTCATTTGTATGCAAGCTTGAAACCCAAAGGTAAACTATGCTTAAGGGATGGTTTTATTTTTTAATGAGCTTGAAACCAGAAGTAAATTATGCTTGGGGCTAGTTTTATTTTTTAGCGATCTTAAAACTAGAAATAAACTATGCTCAAGGACATCTATTTCATTTTTTAATGAGCTTGACATAGAATCAAAACTATGCTCTCCAGCATCTGTTTCATTTTTTAACGAGCTTAAAAAAGAAAAAGAACTATGCTCACAAACATGTTTCATTTTTTAACAAGCTTGACACATAAAAAGAACTCGCGACCATTGATTTTCTATGCGGTGGAGTGTATGAGAGCCACAGTGTATGACCGGAGCACTGCACTATTGAGTAACATGAAGCAGCAGCTCAGTGACTGCAAGATGGGCAGCATGAGAAACTTCGGTTTTAGCAGCATACTGGGGATAATCCCTAGAGTGGAAATTCCTCCACATGAAGTTCGAGATCTGGCCCAATGATGTTGGGAAAATGTTATGCGCAGAATGGGTGGAGGTAGGGTGGCTAACACCTACCCAGCGGACTTCCTATGATGATTTTACTGCACATGGTGGATCACACATTTATGGCCTTCCTGTCCCTTTGCAGACTCTTTGGACCCCATGGACCATTTTTGTACCTTTGATGTTTCCAAGATCATCCCTAAAAACATGCATTATTTTCCATACGCGACTTTTAAACCTATTCTCGCGTATATATGCAGATATGACCATCAAACCTGCGTACATCGGGATGTGTGCAAAAGGCCAAATAGTTTTGCAGTTTTCCTTGATGTGGATCTGAGTCACTTGTATCTTGTCGTTCCATATGCCTTGAGATATTTCGGATTTTACCTTCCATTACACCATTGAAGCACTATATAAGGAACCCTTTGGATACATTGAAAAGGGAGGTATTGAAGAGCAAGAAAAATATAGTCCATTGTTGCCAGAGCTTATACTTGAGTCTGCATCCCTTTGTCCCTTGGAGCACTTTGTGTTCTTCCCAAGATTTCCTTTTCTTGTGAGCTTTCTATCGAGAGATGGAGGATTGAAGTGGTGGAGGCCCAGGTGGAGGACTCAGTTTCTCCAGTTCACAGACGTGCCGACAGAGGTTGTCACCATTGTAATCTCTTATTTATATTAATAGAAATATCTTTTCCTGTCCAATAATGTGTATTTAAATGAATATTGAATCCATGGATGCTTTTAAATGCTTATATTTTATTGATTATATATGTTAGAGTAGGTCTAACACCATTATATAGCATGCTTGTCTTGTTTGCTGAATGTTGTGAGAACAACTTGCTAATACAAGCGAGAGTGGAAAAGCTCAATGGGGATCTACATCAACCATCTGGAATAAGGTATGTTTCGAGATCATTTAGTGTTAGATGTTTTGTTTCTCTTGAATATGGGAAAGGATTGATTTTTGTGGTTACTCTATCTGTTGTGGTACCCCAAGCCATAGGAAGTTTTCTCCGTAACAGTATGCTACTACGTGAAGTGCAAAATTTTTCCTTCAAATGTATATGCAATAATTTCCTATATGAAAATCTGACTAATATTCACCAAGCAAACCTAATGCAAGTACCATGCTAAATTCAAAATGAAAACAATGCATAACAATGCAAAAACAAAAATGTTTTTGTATTTTTGAATTAAATGAGATAAAAAGAAAAAGTATGACTCTACAACCCTCAGACTCTACAAGAACTCACCAAAAACATCCAAGTAAAGAACCAACGTAAAAGAGACCTAATGCACTAATCCCAAAACAAAAATAGAAAATGAAATGAAAAGAACATTTTCAGAAATCAAATAAAAAAGAGTCTCTGATCAGAAATAGAGGGGAGATACAGACTCCAGAAGCATCAAAGAAGACTCAACAATCACCCAAACTCACCCAGCAACACTTAATCTTCCCAAAAAAGCAAAAAAATAGGGCATACGCATCTGTTCTCAGTAAATCTGTGTACATACACGATTTTTCTAGGAAAACCCATGTGTATGTTGATGTATTTGTAACTTCGGAGTGTATTCATCCATATATCGTATGTATTGTACCCTGACGTTTATTCTGGGATTTTTTTGTAATGTAATTGAGTCATACCCCGATGTTTATTCTTTCTATAATGTAATAAGTCATGTCAAGTCATTGTGGGTAACCCTCCTATTGGTCAAGGGTTAAAGTCCCAGCAGTTGTGGGGCCCCAGGGTTATTATACTATCCTAGAGAAGTCAACCCTAGGTGAGTCATTGTAATTTGGGGCAATAGTCCCCACCATTGTGTTAAGGATAAACCTCCTTGTTGGTCGAAGGAGGCAAAGTCCCCATAAGTTGTGGGGCACCAGGGTTATTAGACACTCCTAGAGATGTCTGCTCTAGTAAGTAATTATTAAGTGAGGCTGACATGTTGGAGTGGGTTTCAAGTGAATTAAATAATATAAATAGAGAGTGAGCCTCTCTATTTATCACACACACACACACTCATTGAGGCGCATGAGTGAGAGAGGAGAAGCTCTCTCAGTGTGTGAGAGAGAGACAGAAGCTGTGGATATCAGCTTTAGGTTTTCAAGTTTTACTTTTGGTGCTGATTCTATCTCTAAGGAATTTGTGAGGTTTTCACCATTTATCGTTTCCCTGAGGATAAACACTATGTTCATTGTCTCTTGTGTTTGATTGTTGTGCTTGTTATTCTCTTAGTTAAAGATCCTAATATAATGCTAGCTTAATGATAAAAATCTAACATGGTATCAGAGCTAACCTGAGAAGAAGAAATTGTGCAGCTGCCAAAGCTAGGGCTTCTTACTTTTTTATTCACTATCCACAATCCATCAGCAAAAGTATGCTAGCCTAACTCTCCATTGAAGGGCGCATCTTTTGGTCGAAGCGGAATTCCATTACGAACATTTTCAGTTTTGGTGCGGGAAATTAGGGCTTGTTTCAGAAGAGGAATTTTTGAGTGAGCCCAGCATAGGAATTCTCTCCTCATCAAAATACAAGTTTAGAGACCTGGGTCAATATTTTTGGCTGGGTGAAACTCTGGGAAAGTCAAACCCTAATTTGACCTCGAGCTAGAAAAATACTAAAAATGCTACGTTTTGGTACATTCGCTATATCCTAATATTGGAGAAGGATCAGGAGCTGAAAATTGCAGAGGCCAAATATAAAATCCTAATTTACAATGTATCCAAAATTCAGCTTTAGATTCACTATATTATGGGAGATATGATCCCTCCAAGTTAGGGTTCCAGCCTCTTCCAGAATTCATCCCTAAACAGGACACCTGGGTGGAATTGCTATATATTGGGATAAAAAGCTCCAAATAAAATTCCAGAATATGTTCCAAAAATGCCACAGAATTTATGTTCTGTGGTCTGATTTTCAGACTTATAAGATGAACCAACAACATGTGGAAGTTCATACAACTTCATTGTTCTGAACAGTCCTATAACAGGTCATCTTGTGAAAATGATCACGAGTCCCAATTGGTGAAACCAATTCTGATGAAACATATGGTTTTGGATTAGGGACATGTAATAATACCATAGTGAAAAGTTTTAGACATAGAGGATCAGTAATTTCAGAGATACCACAGAAACAATAACACACATTTCTACAGAAGAAATTGGAAAACTAGGGCTTCATGTTCTGGAAGCTTCCCTCCACTGTTTTCAGAAAAGGAGTACATTGGACAGCTCAAATTGAAGAGATATATATTTCTATCCAATCATATCTGAAATATTACAAGTTTTGAAAATTAGGGTTTCTCTGACAAACCCTAGATCAGCCAGCTCCGGAACCAGGACGGACACCTCAAATCGGTAAGATCTAATATTTTTCTATTTGCATTTGAGGTTCTCATTTCAAAGTGATTTATCACATCAGCTTGATGATAAGCCTTGTGAAGTTGAGAACTTCCAAGCATGGAAGTATTTGATCTCTCTGAAGAAAATGAATTGGACACCTACATGAGTAGAGAGGTTCCAGTTTCAGAGGGAGATGAGGTTAAAATCCTTACACCAGAAGAACTTGGTCAAGGCCAAGAAGATCATTGTTGATTCAATCACGGATCACATTGTACCACAAGTGTCTTCCCTAAAGACACTGAAGATGTTTGATTCCTTGACCAAGCTATTTGAAGGGGAGAACATAAATGAGAATATGACTTTGAGAAAACAGTTGAAGATTGTGAAGATCCAGAATGCAGAGACCATACATTCATACTTTACAAGGGTCTCTCAAATCAAAGAACAAATTGAAGCGGTAAAAGAAGAAGTGAAGAACGCAGAAGTGGTGATAGCCACCTTGAGTGGCCTCCCAAGATCATGGGATTCATTCATTCAAAGAATGTGTGGTAGAAGGAAGGGATTACTTTCAGCAAGACTTTGGGAATAACACACACAAGAAGAAGCTCAACTAATAATAAGAGAAAAGAAGATGAGAGCAACTGAAGATCAAGCTCTCACCATCCAAAGAAGATCCCTCAAGTGATGAGGAATATGAAGAAATCAACTCTTGAAGAACCTCTGATCCACCTTAGCATTTGGATAAGAAACGATGCTATTATGAATGAATAAGAAGATAAAGTTGAAGGCTCAAGAAGGAGTCTACCCACGAAACAAATAAAGATAAGTATTCAATTGTCATTTCATGATATTGTTTTCTTATGCATTTGTATTATGCATGATAGAATGTTTGCATTAATGACAATATACTACTAATATGCATGTAAGGGGTAAGTAGCTCATGGTGCTATACAACTCTCCATTGCTACTTATCTAGAATGAAACCTCTTTGCTGACATATTGGATTAGTGCACAATCTCAATGTTGTCCTGGTAGAGATGGAAGGCATCTAGAAAAGTTTCTGTGAGATATGGATGAATGTTGTATTGGCTAAAGTAGTTGCATGATCATATATTTATGCATAAGAATTTTCCAATATGAATATTCCTTATGAAATGTTTCTAACCATACAAATGCATTTGACTTGTAGGAAAGATCGCATACATAATCGGCTACAACCAAAGAAGGATGAGACTTATTCTGAAGAACAAGTGATGACATTTCAAAATGAAAAATAATATGATGAATGCAATGAAATCATTGATGCAGAACCTTCCAAGAACAAATGGAATATCAGCTCAAGAAGAATGATGTCTGGGATGTAGTATCAATACGTGAAGGAAAGTTCGTAGTTCCATCATGCAGTAGATGGAAACATCATGGGATACAAGGAAAGATTCATAGCATGAGGCTTTTCATGAAAAGAAGGCATAGACTACGAAGAGACATTTGCAGCCACTACAAGTGAAGACACATGACAGGAAGAATCATGTGTGCAAATGAAAGAAGGCCTTATATGAGCTCAGAAGACACCCATGGGATAACACGTACATGAGGAGCTTGATGAAGATCTGAACCTTTGCTACAAGGTTGATAAAGGATGACAAGCTCACAGATGGGTGCAAGAAGAACTTTTGAAAAGGTTCAAGATAGAGGATCTTGGTATCCAATGATCCTAGATGGATACATAGAAGATTAGTATCATAGAAAGCTACTTGTCACTCCGGTATAGAATGTTTCAGTGCATAAAGTAAGAAAGACAAAGGGAGTGACTACAGAAGATCCTGAGGTTCGACATGGTACGACAGGATGGATAGAATACTGATGACTCTAGGTTTTACTGAGAGTAAAGTGGATTCCAACATTTGCTTCAAGGTTGAAGGCAGAAGACCAGTGATGCTCCTATTATGTGTCGATGCACTCCGTTCTAGGCATGGAGGTGTGGACAAGGGAAGTATGCAGTAGAGATCCTGAAGAGGTTCAAGATGATAGAATCCATGACCACAACTATGGCATCAAACCTGAAGCTATTGAGTGTTGCTTCTTCAGAGTCAGTTGATGCCATGATGTATCGTCAGATGATCTGTTCCTTGATGTACCTAACGGATACAAGACCAGATACTTGCTTTGTTGTGAACACATTGAGACATGTTCACTTGATAGCTGCAAGTATGATACGAATCAGAAGATTAACCTAGAAGGTTATACAGATTCAGATTGGGCAGTGCCATTGATAGGAAGAGCACTTTGGGGTGCTTCTTTAGTATGAGATCGTGTGTGATCTCTTGGTTGACAGGATGGAGTCCTGCATGGCACTAAGTACAGCCGAGGCAAAAGATGTTGCCACTTACTATTTGGGAGGTAGTATGTTTCCTTTAAAAACTACTACTTGATTTGCTTGATCTGACTTGCATTTTTGGTATGATGCAGAGAGGAGCAGTGAAGCTCCAGTTTGTGATATAGTTTGAGATCACTCGAAAGAGGGAGTTCTAGCATAGCTGGTGAGATAGGTTGTATGAGCATAAATCTTGGCTAAGCTCGTAGGTTGCTCAGATGTAAACAGTCCTGTAGGTTTTCCTCGGATGTAATCGGTCCTGGTGAAGCTCACAGGTTATCCTTGGACGCAATCAACCCTGATGTGATTCTATGCTAGAAATTGCTAGAGTGAAGTTTGAGTACTTCAGGGAGAAGCTTGGTGTTCTCCAGATCGAGGTTCCCTCCAAAGGGAAGTGATGATTTCATGTGCCCTTCTGACATGGTGAGAGGATTGGTTCCTGCCATGGTCAAATGTAATACCTATGACATGGTGAGAGGATTGGTTCCTTCAATTGTCAGATGTATGTGATGATTCCACATCCAACATGAAAAAGGGTTGGCTCTGTGAAGACACATCGAGTATGAAAAAGGACTAGCTTTGTGTGGATGCCACATCCAGTATGAAAAAGGACTGGATCTGTGAAGACACGTCTAGTATGAAAAAGGACTAGCTCTTTATAGATGCCACATCTAGTATGAAAAAGGACTAGCTCTATGTAGCTACCACATCTAGTATGAAAAAGGACTAGCTCTGTGAAGACACATATAGTATGAAAAAGGACTGGCTCTGTGTACCTGCCACATCTAGTATGAAAAAGGACTAGCTCTGTGAAGCCACATATAGTATGAAAAAGGAATAGCTCTGTGTAGCTGCCACATCTAGTATGAAAAAGGACTAGCTATGTGTAGCTTCCACGTCTAGTATGAAAAAGGACTAGCTCTGTGAATACAAATCTAGTATGAAAAAGGACTAGCTCTGCGTGGATCCCACATCCAATATGAAAAAGGACTGGCTCTATGAAGACTCATCTCGTATAAAAAAAGACTAGCTCTGTGTGGATGCCACACCCAGTATGAAAAATGACTTCCTCTGTGAAAAATCATCTAGTATGAAAAAGGACTAGCTCTGAGTGAATGCCACATCTAGTATGAAAAAGGACTAGCTCTGTGTGATGATACATCCAGTATGAAAAAGGATTGGCTTTGTATGTGTACATCCAACATGAAAGAGGGCTGGCTCTGTAGAACTTCCTGTGACGAGAAGAATCAAGAGATAGCACCTGTGATGATTCAATGATGAGGATCCAGTAGTGATGATCCAGATCAAGTGATGATCCAGATCCAATGATGATGTCCAGTGATGATCTAGATTGAGTGATGATCCAGATCCAGTGATGATGATCCAAATCAAGTGATGATCCAGATCCGATGATGAAAATGACTTGAAAATGAAAGATGACTTAAAGATGAAGATGACTTGAAGATGAATATGACTTGAAGACAAAGATGACTTGATGATGATCCAGATGATACAGAGAAAAAGACTTGTGCTGATATATTGTGTTGAGAGAATACCTTCCTTGTTAAGAGGGAGTGTTGATGTATTTGTAACTTCGGAATGTATTCATTTGTATATATTATTTATTGTACCCCAATGTTTATTCTAGGATGTGTCTGTAATGTAATTGAGTCATACCCTGATGTTTATTCCAGGAAGTTTCTATAATGTGATAATTCATGTCAAATCATTGTGGGTAACCCTCCTATTGGTCAAGGGATAAAGTCCCCGCAGTTGTGGGGCCCTAGGGTTATTAGACTATCCTAGAGAAGTCGACCCTAGGTGAGTCATTGTAAGTTGGGGCAATAGTCCCCACCATTGTGTTAAGGATAAACCTCCTTTTTGGTCAGAGGAGGAAAAGTCCCCACAAGTTGTGGGGCACTAGGGTTATTAGACACTCCTAGAGATGTTGGCTCTAGTAAGTAATTGTTAAGTGAGGCCGACATGTTGGAGTGGGTTTCAAGTGAATGAAATAATATAAATAGAGAGTGAGCCTCTCTACTTATCACACACACACTCACTCATTGGGGCGCATGAGTGAGAGAGGAGAAGCTCTCTCAGTGAGAGAGAGAGAGACAGAAGCTATGGAGATCATCTTTATGTTTTCAAGTTTTACTTTTGGTGTTGATTCTATCTTTGAGGAAGTTGCGGGGTTTTCACCATTTATTGTTTCCCCGAGGATAAACACTATGTTCATTGTCTCTTATGTTTGATTGATGTGCTTGTTATTCTCTTAGTTAAAGATCCTAATATAATGCTAGATTAATGATAAAAATCTAATAGTGTATACGCGACTATGAAAGAAAAACCCATGTATAAGATGGAAAAGATAGAAAAAATAAGGTAAATGGACAAAATGAGACAAAATTTACTTCTCCAGGATACTACTAGGTAATCATGCCCCCAGACTCAACACAGAAACAAAAAAATTAGAGCAATAAAAGTACATTGCATGCCGAAAACCCCCAAATAAAAACAACTAGGAACCTCCCCAGTATGGTCGCCAATTCTGTTACGGAGAAAACTTCCTATGGCTTGGGGTGTACCACAATAGATAGAGAAACCATAGAAATCAATCCCTTCCCAATATGCAAGAGAAATAAAACATCTAACACTAAAGGATCTAGACACATACCTTATTCTGGATAGTTGTAGTAGATCCCCGTTGAGCTTTTTCCAATCCTGCTTGCATTAGCAATTTACTCTCAACAATAGTAAACAAGGAAAGCACACTATATCATATAGTGTTAGGCCTACTTTAGAATATATAATAAATGAGACATAAGAAATTAAACACGTCCATGGATACAATATTCATTTAAATGTACATCATTGGGTAGGAAAAGATATTTCTATTAAGTAAATAAGAGATTGCATAAGTGACAACCTCTGTCTACACGTCTACGAACCGGAAAAACTTAGTCCTCCACCTGAGCCTCCACCACCTCAATCCTCCATCTCTTGATAGCAAGCTCACAAGCAAAGCCAAGCTTGGGAAGAACACAAAGTGCTCCAAGGGACAAAGGGATGCAGACTCAAGTATAAGCAAGCTACGACAACAATGGACTATACTTTTCTTGCTCTTTGATTCCTCCTCTTCAATGTATCCAAAGGGTTCCTTATATAGTGCTTCAATGGGGTAATGGAAGGTCAAATCCAAGCAATCTCGAGGCAAATGGAAGGCCAAGAGACAAGTGACTCGGATCCACATCAAGGAAAACTCCAAAAATATTTGGCCTTTTGCACACATCCCGATGTATGTGTGTTTAAGGTTAATATCCGTGTATATATGCGAGAAAGGGATTCAAATTCATGTACAACAAATAATGAGTGTTTTTAGGGATGTTCTTGGAAACATCAAAGGTACAAAAATAGTCCATGGGGTCCAAAGATTCTACAGAGGAACAGGGAATGCCATAAAAGTGTGATCAACCATGTGTGGAAAAATCAGTTGTAACAACCAATAGCTCCAAATTTGCTCCTCCTATGCTCACCCTATTGATCCAGGCCAGAATGACAATGCAACAACATAACCTTACTCTCTCCCTCAATCATGGATATGATCCTACTTTTATAGGCCTTGGGAGGATAGGGATGGTTGAGGAAATGGCGGGTGAGGTGGATAAGAGATCCTAGAAGGATGGATATCGAGCACAGGTGGTCCTTAGGTGTAGGAATAAGGGAGCCACAAAGCCTTCCTTCGAGAAGCCTCATGGAAGCCTCTCTTTTTTACCTTTTTACCAAGGGCACCGCTTCTTCCTCACTATAACAGAGAGGTGCAGGGTAGAACCGCACCTTGTACAAAGGGTATAGGCGATGCCACCTCTTATTGCCAATATATTATAGGCGGTGTTGAATAAGGTATCTCTTATTGACTAAAGGGGAGGAGCAGTGCTGGATTTTGATATGTAGGATCGATATTTGGACCTGGATTGTACTTCATGACTTGGGATTGAGGGAAAAAAACTATGTTTGGGATCTCATCACATACTGATGATGAGATTTATGTGTAACAAGGACCAAACACATTGAGATACACAAGCATTACATTTAGAGCTTAGTGCATGATCAAGTGATAGCCTTGCACACTACAACAAGTTTGAATTTTATGGGTGGTTGTCTTCTGCCTCCAAAAGTCACTTTTGGGGCTAGTTTTGGCTTTGGGGGCGGTCTTTACAAAACATTCCCTAATAGCACTGACACTAAAATTTTTGACTTTTAGTGGAGTTTCTAGAAGAGATAAGAACCACCCCCAAAAAGTGACTTCTGGGGGCAGTTCGAAACCCCCCCCCCCAAAATTCGTCATTACAAGCCTTTGGGGTGGTTACAAACCCACCTCGTAGGTACCTACGAAGGCAGTTTCAAACCCCCCTCTTAGGTACCTACAAGGGCTGTTCAAAACCCCCATAAAAGTATTTATTACAAAACTTTGGGGGTGGTCATAAACCCCCCTCGTAGGTACCTATGGAGGAGGTTCGAAACCCCCCTTAAAACTCTTTACAAACCTTTGGGGGCAGTTATAACCCCACCTTGTAGGTACCTACGGGGGTGGTTCAAAACCCCCCTTAAAAGTATTTATTACGAAATTTTTTGGTTCTTATAAACATCCCTAGTAGGTACCTACGGAGGTAGTTCAACCCCTCCTAAAACTCATTACAAACCTTTGGGGGTGGTTATAAACCAGCCTTGGAGGTACTTGTAGAGGCGGTTTGAAATCTCCCCTAAAACTCTTTACAAACCTTTGGGGGTAGTTATAAACCCCCCTCATAGATACCTATGGAGGCAGTTTAAAACCCCCCTAAAACTCTTTACAAACATTTGGGGGTGGTTATGAACCCCCCTCATATAAAATTACAGCACGGGGGTTGAACCCCCCTCGTTGTAACATACGAGGGTATTTTTCAACCCCCCTCGTAGTGACATATGAAGCCAATTTAGAACCCCCCTCGTAGCCATAATAAATCATAATAAAATATATTTTATTTAAAATATCAATATTACAATATCATTAGGGCATGAAGGAATTGAACCTTCAACCTCCTTGTAAAGCAGGTGCTTTTCCATTGAGCTAGAACCCTTTAAGAATTGGGGGAAGGGGAAATATTAAAAGCAATATTGGATCATTTGTAATTATAAGAAAAGAATAATAATCCCACCATTGTTTCTTACTCAAGAGACCTAAGAAAGTAGTTTGAATTGCTCTGAACTTATTTATATATTTGGATATTTAAAACATTAAAAATATAAAATTCTTAGGCTAGAATAAATAACAGAAACAAAAATAATCATTTGATTATGCCGTTTCTTAATTTTTCCAACTGCATATTCATAATGCTACTATACCCTTGTGTATAATGAATACGTTCCTATTACCACTTTAGGCAAGAGAACTCCATGTTTGCATAGCATAAGGTTTCTCATTTTCTGCTAATTGTTGTGTGTATTTTAATTTTTTCTACTGCATATTGCTACTATCCCCACCACTTAATGCAAGGGAGCACCATGTTTTCATAACACAAGGTGTGACAATTTTGATCTAGGAGCTCAAGAGGCACTCACAAATCGAATTACTTGCAAAAACCAGCAAAAATCATGAAAGATGAACAATTCATGAGGTTTAGGAAGACAAATCTGAGTGTACATGTGAAAATGGCCAAATTGGCCTCAATCCCACTTAGGTGGGCCAAACACGCTCCAACTCAGCCCAAATGGTCACAAATGGTGGTGTGGACATGGATGAAGTGTGCTAGAGCAATGATGACTCCTTGGCATGTGTGGGTGAGAATGTAGAGGTGAGTGGGAGGCTCAAGGTAGGCAATAAATGCTCCAACAGTCCAAAAATGGGATAAAAACATCCCTAGCGCTCCTAGTCAACAAAAATTCCTCAAATCAAAAAATGGGAGTGCACTTGTCATAAATGAGGGCGCACATGTGGAGTTTTTTTTTAGCTAGAGCACTCCTGTAGGTGTGGAAACATCAAAATATCTAGTTATTATACTGGATTAACTTACCTAAGTCCAAACCATAGCATATTACTACATAAATGCAAATAAAATTAACTAAGTCTTTAGACTAAGGTACAAAGTGGTGGATTACTGTTCTAACAGCCCCCCTTAACCATAAATTAGTACAACTCATCAAAATATTATTGGAGGCCTTAGCAACAAAGGCTCAAGCTACCTCAATACAAACATAAATTTTATTTATCCATGTAAAATGAGGAAAAGAGGAAAACCTCATGGGACAAAAACTCCCCTCTAAAATGGACATGGGGCTGAAAACCTGCAAAAAATAGAATCAATCACCATCCATCACTCACTCCCAGGGTATTTTTTAAGGATTGTAATATTTTACTCAAGTATAGTATTCTAGGCTATTATTTTGGATTGAAAAAAACATGTTTATAGATAGGTAGGAGAATATTATATATGAAACATATAATTAACACCAAAATGTATAAATTTTGGCGAATATTATGATAAAAAAAAAGCGGTATTAGAGACTAAAAAGAGAATTTGTTTTTTGAAAAAAACCCCAAAAATATCCAATTGGTGAAATTTCGCCACTAAAAATGACCCTGCTCACTCCAATCAAATATCTCAAGTGAGTGAAGGTATTCTAATTAAAACTCTTGGCGAATATGTTAGCAGTTTTCTCAGTATATGGGAAATACTGTAAATAAATCACCTTATCATGCACTAAGCTCTGGATGTAGTGCATATGGATATCTATGTGATTTTTTCTATGCCTCTTAAATATATCAGTAGATCTCTTGATGTATCTTTTATTATCTACCCAAATGTTAGTGGGAGAATCAAATGCAACACCAAACTCTTGAATAATTCCTTGCAACCATACACATTGTGTGGCTGCATTCACTACTCCCCTGTATTCGGCCTCTGCTAAAGAAAGATAAAACGTGTGTTGTTTCTTACCATACTAGAAACTAGGACCTTCAGCAAGCATGAAAACAAAACCTGAAGTGTAATTTCTATCAATGGGATCTCCAGCCCAATTTGAATCATAAAATCCAACTAAGTTCAAGTGAAGAACTAGCTGCACAGTGTACCCCGAAACTCTTTGTTCCCTGGACATATTGAAGGATTATTTTGGAAGAATTCCAATGGAGCTCATGTGTCTACTGCATATACCTTGATACAACACTAAAAAATAACAAAAATGAGGTCTACTTTTGTGTAAGGTACAACAAATTACCAACTAGCTTCATGTACAGTGTACAATCTACCAAAGGAGAATCACAAAATTCACCTAGTTTTATTCCATAAAAAAAAGGAACTTGGCTACCTTACAACCAGTGATTTTGAACATTATTAGTAGGACTTAATCATACTTAGGTTGTGTTAGAATGATGCCTCTTTCGTATTTCTCAATTTCCAATCCTATAAATTGTTTTAGCAATCCTATATCTGTCATTGCAAACTCATTATGTATGGATGCCTTGATTGATCCAATTTGGTTGTTGCATCTCCCTATAATTAAGAGTTCACATACATACAGTACAATAACCTGCAATAAAACATCATTTTTATGCAAATACACATTTGGATCATATTTTCATCGTATGAAACCAATTGAGAGCAAGAAACTATCCATTTTTGCATAACAAGCCCTGGGGGCATTCCTAACCCTATAAAGTGATTTATTCAACCTGGAAACAAGTGAAGGATCCTCTTGGAAACCTTCAAGTTTCTTAATGTATATCTCATCCTGTAGTTCACCATGTAAGAATTCACTCTTGACATCCATATGGTGCACTTTCCAACCTTTATTAGCTGCAATTGCTAGAACTAGTCTAATTGAATCCATCTTTGCAATAGGTGAAAAGGTTTCGGTGTAGCCCACATCTTGGACTTGAGAGTATCCCTTAAAAAAATATGGCCTTGTGCATAACATCAGAATCATATGAAGCAATTTTGGTTCGAAATATCCACTTACATTGCACAAGCTTCCTCTTGGGAGGAAGGGGAACCAAATTCTGATGTTTCATTCTCTTGGAGAGAATTGAATTCATATTGCATGGCTTATTGCCACCTTGGATCATGAAAATATTCCTGATATGAGTGTGGATCAGATCTAATCATCATATAACAGTGCTCAGCAAAATAAATTTCACTTGCATGGGAAGCATTATGAAATTGGGATCTTGTCTTCCTAGGCTCTAGGGGATTGCCTACCAATTCCCCTACAGCTTGTATGATTTTTTCAGCCCATTTGGGCCTTGAAGGTGACTCATGTACAGAAATTTCATATTCAGCCATGTCATTATCAGAATTATCAGAAAAAACAGATCTTGAATCATTACTTACTTCATCATGGTGTTGGGGAGAAGAGCATTCCCTTAATGCAAGCTCAAAATCTAGTATGATCTCCTCTTAGAATTGCACACTCCTCTCAATGAAAGTATTGATTGTGGATGTGTCAAAGAGATTATAACCCTTTGTATCCTCACCATAACCAGCTATGATACATTCCTTGCTTTGTGACTACAAATCCTTCCTCTTTTCTGATGGAATTCGAGCCCATTCTCTTGATCCAAAAATTATGAAATGTGAGACATTTGGTTTATGGCCAAACCATGCCTTGTAGGGGGTTTTTCCTTCGACTGATTGTGGAATTCCATGTTTTGAATATATACAACACAATTGATAGCCTCATCCCATAGCTTGGTACCTATATCCTTTGCCTCAATCATGCATGTGGCCATCTCATTGAGAGC
Source organism: Pseudotsuga menziesii (assembly GCA_001517045.1). Lineage (NCBI taxonomy): Eukaryota > Viridiplantae > Streptophyta > Pinopsida > Pinales > Pinaceae > Pseudotsuga > Pseudotsuga menziesii. The sequence continues at coordinate 45,584 of LPNX010774346.1, forward strand.
CCTATTTTTCCTCTCTGCCACACCATTTTGTTGTGGTGTGTAGGGGACTAAATGTTACATTTGAATGAAACATTCCGAAAAAATATGCTTCATATTTTTATTGAAATATTATTTACCATTTTCAGTCCTAAGGATTTTTATCCTATTCCCACTTTATTTCTCAACTAAGGCCTTCCAAATCTTCAATGTCTCAAATACTTCGTATTTTAATTTTAGGAAGTATACCCAACAAAAGCTCGAGTAGTCATCAATGAAGGTGAGTACATACCTTGATCCTCCATAAGAGGGAGTGGGAAGAGGACCAATGAGGTTTGAATTTACTAATCCAAATGTTTTCATTGCTCTCATTTCCTTTCCCTTCTCATAGTTGCACTTTGGATGCTTCCCAACTACACAACCAATGCAAGCTCCATTGAAATATTTGATTGAAGGAAGTCCTTCCACCATCTCATCCTTGTTCAGTGCTTGTAGATACATGTAGTTCATGTGTCCAAATATTTCATTCCATATCTTGGAGGTGTCATTGGCATGTGATAGGATATCTTTCCCTATGGAAACAAGAAGAAATTTCGAGAACTTGTACATCCTTTCTTGGTGGTATGCATACCCTAATGCCACAACCTAGTTGGAGGAGATTTCTTCTATCTCTACCAAGTCAGGAGTAAATGTTACTCTCTTGGATTATCCTTTATGGGTAACTTGGTATACTAAAAATAAATTTGCCACCAAATCTAGTACATAGAGAACATCACTGATCCATTCTCCAAGTTGATCCTAACAACTCCTTGGGTTTGGATCTCAGAGTCATATCCAACTCGAACAGTTGGGCCACTATTCAAATGCATAGAGGAGAAGATCTCTCTGGTGGAATCCATATTTCTAGATGCCACTAAATCAATAATGAAGGTGGAGGAATTAGAAGAACCTGCTACCAAGGCTTGGTGTTTCTCCTTATTGTTTGAACTTAAGTTTCCTTATTTCTTCCTTGCACCATCTCAGATAGGGGTGTTATTTTTATCTAGTAGTTGTTCCATCTTATCAATGGTTTTCTTCATGCAAGAGATCTCTAGATGCCATCCCTTATGGGAATATGTGCATTTGGTTTTCTCCTTCCCTTTCTTGTCCTTACCCTTAGGAGGATTCAAACCCCCATCAGTGGTTTTGGATTTATCTGGCTTCTTCTTCTCTCACAACTTCAAATTATTTTCCTTATGCTTTCCCTTGGAGGCATTCGAAACACCCATAGCCAAAGCTTGATATCTGCTAGCTTTGATGGTGCCCATTTGAACAAGTTTGTCTTGCTCCTGGGTGAGGGACTCCATGAAGCTATATAGTGTTGGAATTTTCCAATTTTGAAGTGTCAGTTTGCCAGAATGGAAGGTACTTACAAACACTGAAAATTTTGGGCCTAACTGCGAAAGTATCAACATTATCAATTGGTCCTCCTTCTCAATTCCACACTGCTTCAGTTAAAGTACTAAATACTTGAACTTCATGAAGAACTCCTTGATGGTTTCAAAATGTGTTGGGAATAGGATAATAAGCTCATTTTCAAACTGATGTCCCCTCAATTCATTAGTTTTCCCAAAGAGAGATTCTAGTTTAACCCAGACTTCATTTGGGGTTGTCAAACTGTCTACATGAAATAAGAGTTATCTTGAAATAATTAGGCATAACAGTCCATAGGCTTCATTAAGTATGTTGAATTACTTAGAATTCTCTACTGCATATTTTGGCTCCACTTATGTACCCATGGTAATCGTGTAGAGACCCTTAGATCTCAATTGGATGACCATTTATGCCTTCCATTCAAATAAATTGAAGGGGGTAAGCAAGATGTGGTTCTGCTCCATCTTCGCTTGCGCTACTGGTTAGTTTTGCTAAAGGTTCCTTCAAAAAAACTTAATTTTATCTAAAAAAACTCTAAAAAATGTAGCTCAAACACTCAAGATTGATCTGCAACTCCACTCAACTCTCACACCATGCGAGAATTTTTATCTACAATAAGATATAAGATCTCAATAGACACTCACAAATCCAATTACTTTCAAAAACCAACAAAAAAGCATGAAAGAGGAATAATTCGTGAGGCTTAGGAAGCCAAATCTGAGTGTACATGTGAAAATCGCCAAATTAGACTCAATCCCCCCTAGGTGGGCCAAACACTCTCCAGCTCAGTCCAAATTGTCCCGAATGGTGGTGTGGATGTGGTTGAAGTGTGCTAGAGCAATGATGACTCATTGGCATGCATGGGTGAGCATGTAGAGGTGAGTGGGAGGCTCAAGGTGGGAAATAAATGGTCCAACAGTCCAAAAATGGGCTAAAAACACCCCTACTACTCCTAGTCAACCACAATTCCTCAAATCAAGGAATAGGAGCGAAATTGTCATAAATGAGGGCGCACATGTGGAGTTTTAATGAGCTAGAGTGCTCCTGTAGGTGTGAAAGCATCATAATATCTGGTTATTATGGTGGATTAACTTCCCTAAGTCCAAACCATAACATATTACTGCATAAATCCAAATAAAAATGACTAAGGCTTTAGACTAAGATACTAAGTGGTGGATTACTGTTATAACACAAGGCTTCTTGTTTCTTCTAATTATTTGTATTTTTTGTGCCCCAACTCTAAACATGTTAGCATAAAAATGTGTTCACACAGTTAAGCCACAATTCATGGACAAAATATCTGACACTGGCTTACATTACATTTCCAAATACCCAATATCTAATCTAACCAAGTAGACGTCAATGTCAACAACATGAGTTATCTATTCCTAGTCAGCTTTAGGACTTTCACATATTCAAAAGATGACAGAGAGGAAATTCCAGTCATGAGCTTCCTATGCTAGAACCCAAACTTATATTCCACAATTAAAGCATAAGCCCCACCTGAATCTCTCTTAGGCCCAAGGCCTTGCCAATAGTTGTTGCAGTAAGGTCACTCCCACCCCTTCCCAAGGTAGTCACAGTTATTGGCCCAATATTCCCTTCTGTCTTGAACCCATTGTTGAACCAAAACACAATACCAGCAAGACACCAAAAGACATCGTCCCGACAGAGAAAGATCAGTCGGAAAAAGCCATGAGGCAGGCGCAGTCTCACCTGAGATATCTTAATGGGTAACTACTAGAACCATGTTTCTGTAGTTTGTGAGGGAGTATAGTCCCTTGGCACACGACCAAGTTGCTCGACAAAGATGGAGGGATGGATTCTTCCACTACTCAACAGTGGCACAACTATGCGACACAACCTTGTCCTTAACAACCTTAACAATTGGCGTAACCGTGTCGCGCAGTTGACTACTTGAATAAAAATTACAGTGACACAACTTATATTATAACTTAATAGCTTAATATGAAATAATACATAGTGCTTAGCAATACTTTAGCCATTCATTCATCTACTGTGTTCGTCTATATTGCGACAATCGTTCACACAATAACTGTAAATAGTGGAAACTAATTAAACATTCAACATTGATAGTTAAACATTCAACCATTCACATAGACCATTCAACATTCATTAACACATGAAATAGCATGGAAACCCATATGGGAAAAACCACCAAGGTGCTCTTCATCTGGCATGAGAAATATAGGTAGCAACTTGCAGTCTGCGACTTATAGACTATTCTTAAGATATCAGTAGAGGAAATTTGTGGTCTAAAATGGGCCTTATAAGAAAATGCACCAACAATAAATTTTGTGAGTTGGAATTCAAGAACCAATAGAATTTCAATAAAATGAGTCAACCATATCGATTGAATTGACATATTTGTCATAAAAGAAAACTACTTTTTTTGTTCGTATTTTTGATATATCTCCCTATGTTTTTACTCAATTTTTGACCGGGAGAGCTCATTGGATGCAGAATTTAATTCCACATCCAACAAGTACCCACACTGCATACTTTTGATGGACCCCTCTACCCCAAAAACAAGAAATACCTAAAAATTGTGATGATGATGTCATCATCACATTTTTCAGGTATTTCTTGTTTTTGGGGTAGAGGGGTCCATCAAAAATATGCAGTGTGGGTACTCGTTGGATGTGGAATTAAATTCCACATCCAATGAGCTCTCCCTCTTGAAATTTGAGTAAAAACGCAAGGAGATATGTCAAAAATACGAATAAAAAGTAGTTTTTTTCATTCTTCCTCCAAAATTAATAACTATTATTTTATTATTTTAACTATTATTTTATTATTTTAATTATTATTTTATTACTTTCCTTAGGTGTCCCATTTTAGACCTCAAATTTACTCTAATGGTATTTTTCTTAACTATTCTTACTCTCATGCTCTCTGGTTTATTCTCCTATCTACTCCTACTGATCTACACACAACCTGGATCGACTCTTCTACTTTACTATCTGCGCACTGAGGTGCAGATTACTCCTACTAACCCATATACGAACTTAACTACAGATCTTTGGCTCAACATCCTTCTACTATCGGACTCTTCTTTGATATTTTACAATAATCCTACTCTTCTTAACTCTTAATGAATCTAACCCTTATACAGAGCGGGTTCCTCCTAGTAATAGTGTTTACAAGACCGCACAGGGTTGATTGAGTACAACTAAGTTATTACAGACATAATTATCTACAATATATATTCTATTACATTAATGACAAGCCCATACCTAGCCACAAAATTCCTTCATTATATTAACCATGGCCATAACTAGGTGTGAAACATCTTTCAGCCTACTTGTACAGGTCATAACTAGCCGCAAAACTGTCCTTTATTCTTCCTCCAATTTACCCTTTTGCAGTCATCTTTGAATTTCACTTGTTCTTCATTAACTCTTCTACCTCCCTCTTCCACCAACTTGGATCTGCCTTTCCTTGTCACAACTTCCTTTGCTCTGCACTTGCACATCTTCCTTTACCTACTTTTCTTGGTCATGTGCCTATTTTCCTCTCTTGCACTTGCACATCAGATTCTTCCTTATGCATTTTTCTTAGTCCAACAACAACAGAGGTCTTCCAACCCTAGTTCACTCAATTAGACAATTTTATGTTAAAATAGACTATTAGAGACGTGAGTTAAGGTTACTTCCACAAATTATCATTACTCCTCAGCACTATTAAGAATCAAAGATGATCCAACAATACAGAAGGACTAGACAATTGAGATAGACCTTCCCAAAGAATCCAGTTACAATGGGAATTGTTGGATCCTTTTTCTAGTCACTACGTAATCTTTTCTCAACAGCAAGATAAGTTGCCTCCAAAATATCAGCACTGGTGAACTCATCAGTGGTAATAAATCCAATATCGAAAGAATCCTATTGCACATAATTTATTAGGTTAAAAACCAGCTCAAAAGTTTTTTCTATTTTCTCTCTTTGTTTTCCAAAAAGAATCCTCCAAATAAAGAACAAGGTGATACATCCTATTTTGCAAATATATGATAAGCTTCCTAAAAAAGAACAACAATTCTAAACTAATCAACAGTGATGAGTCTTATTTTAAAATCTTATTCTAAACTCAAATTAGTATTATCTGTACTTCATTTTATTTGTCAAAACAGAAAACACAGAAGCAGAAAATGTACTCTTAAAATTTTCCCACAACTTCATACCAACAGTATTATGGTTTGGTCAAGATCCTTCAATAGTAAATGTCAGGTTTATCTTCAACTCCTAAAACCATACAGGTTTTAACATCCAAATCAGACTTCAAACTTCAAAGATCTGGAAAACCACTGCTAATAAAAAATGTAACAATAGCAACAAACTGGCTAAGAAGAAAAAAACATTAATTTAGAAAATATATTTATATGGTTAAAGTATACGAAGCAGATTTATAGCTAGACATGCTTATATTATACTTCATATACCGGCAGGGATGCAAAACAAAATAGGAAAGGCATGAAGTATAGTTGTAAGGGACCATAAAGGCTATATCCTTGCTATACCTTCATGGAGGATGTTGGGATAAGTGTTATCAAATAGAAATTAAAGATTCAATTGCTAGAACAAAGACACGTATTAAAATTGGGATCATCAATTTCGAGGCAGAGAGATACTTTAAAATCATTATTAATCTGATGCAGGAGACTTCATTAGCTTCAGATTGAAATTAGATAATCAAATCAACTAGTTAAAATAAGTTTTTTCAGGTTCAATGAATATCATATATCATCTTCTCAAACTCTTGGCCAATACGATAGTTGGTTTATTACCCAATCAATCCATCTTCTTAGAGCCTGGAGCCTTACTGTTCTTTAAAATCCCAAAGTAAGAAATATAGACTTTCACTGAAGTAAGGAATGTAATAGCCCATCAAATACAATCGTAGCTTTGCTTTGAAAATTGACTACCTGAAGGCAATCTTTGAAAGAGCAGATCTGGACAAGAATAAAAAAGCTAATATTTATACAAGATCTAGCAAAATATTGGCTTGCATGCCTCTCATTTACAAGGATGACAATGTTAGCACATTGAATAGTGAAAACAAAGATGAGAGTAAAAAGGAGTGATATGTCTCCCTTATCTGTTTTGGTTGTTTTCTCAGTAGTTATATTGGACCCTAAGAACAAAAGGTTATTAAACCCCATCTCTATTCTTGATAGTAAGATAATCTTGTTTACTACAGCTTGTAAAACAACATTTTTACTAAATTATAGTTTATCAGCGAGAAAACATGTTAAGAAGTGTATTTTGATGTTGATCAGCAATCCCTATGCATGAAATGCTTGAAAAACCTCAGTTACAATTGTTTCCTTGTTAGAATGTACATAAATTTCTAATCATGAGCATTGCTCGTTAATATAAATTATACTTTACAAGGTAAAAGACACAAGGAATGTTCAAATCAGCAATCCCTAGGTGTGAAATGATTTAAAAAACTCTGTTATAATTGTTATCTCATTAAAGTCTATAGTAATTTCTCACTGTGAAATTTTCTCCTTCACAATTGGGAAACATCTCTTTACTTGACAAAATAAATGTAATATTAACAAATTAAAAAACATGGGGTTTTCAAAGTTTCAGGACACTACTATGAATGGCTTGGACCATCTAAAGCTTTGAACCAACCCAGCCTTACCAATATTTAATAAATTGGCATTCTATGAATATATATTGATAGACTAAATATAATTGATGAAACATTGGCACTACATAAATAAAAGAAATCATCCAATAAGTCCCAACAATATAATCTCCCTAAATGATGCTAGTTTTCTTAAACCATGGTGAAGTAATTGTTGGGTGAGTCAAAAAATACTTTAGATCTCCCAACACATTGAGGTTAAAATGGTAAACAACAACTACATCATTGTCATATATTATTATATAACCTTGTATCCTATCTTTCTCCAAGCCCATTCCATGCATTGGAAAGAAATAGTTTAAGGTTTCAACTTTCAAAAATTCAAAAAAAACTTTAGTAAATCAAACAAATTCATATAACTTGGCTAGATAAAATATCAAAGAACAACCAATGCACCATTTGTTCACTTACAAATGCAATCTCACCAGATATACCTTTTTCAATTCTTCAAGAATTCTCCATAGAATATACTACTTACCAAAATCAAAACACCTACCGATTTTTCACACCTATCTTATTTAGACATCCAGCAAAAATCCTTGTTGACAAGCCCTCCCCAAATGAAACTAGATAATATTTTGTATGAGGTGTCAACTCTTTTGTCAAGGCAATTCCAGTTAGAAGTTCCTCAAACTACTGCAATAGCTCTAAAATATTATAATAAAGAAGTCAGATCCATTCTTTTATAGATAGTGAAGATAAATGTGATGGTTATAATACAACATTCAAGACCAGAAATGTTTCTAAGGATCTCCCAAATTTAGTATATTAAGTATTACCATTTAACATATATTCTTATGAACCATGGGTCAAAAATACTTACAAGAACCCTTGATTTGTCAAAATGGGTTTGATCTGGGAAACAACAAGGATATTTTCTCCAAACCAAAACAAAATTTTTGTAACACACAAAAATATATTGAGAAAGATAACAAGTTCTTACAAACAAGACCAAACTAAAACATTTAATGGTCTAGACTCCAGTGCCCATGATTATACTTGTCATTGAAAAAGATTGTATAAGAAAAATTATCAAGATGTGGAATCCACGTCAACAAGAAATTTGAAAATAAGACACCATCTAGTCCTTTTTATATGATGATAATAGGATGCTACATAACAATTGAGTGCATCCTCTCTTCAACATGCTAAGGTTATTATATGCAGGACATTATATGGGTGCATACATAATTCAAGTCACACAAAAATATGGAAACAATAATAAATGTCCAATATATTAAAGCCATAACCATCACATTTACATAAGCTCAGTGTGCCTACCCAATAAACAAGTACCACTCTCTCAAGTTTATAAGTATTTACTATTATATAGAAATCTAAATTGGTTGTGGTGGTTTAACCACGTAACCATGTTTGAAGTTATATCTGCATGTTATGTGATATGAACACATGATATCAAAGCATAACAGATAACTAACCATATACTTAATTGCATAACATACGTATACACAAAATCAGAACCGAGGGGAACTAATCATGAAGAGGTAATCCCAAACAAAAACAAATGGAATAGAGATAATTGGTTATAAAGGATCCTCCTCTCTCTTGCTAGAACATTTTGATGCTAATAAGACAACAAATACACACATGCCTAGAAATACATTCAAATCTAAAAGAATAAGCTATGTTGCTGCGATAAGGATCCAAATTAGGCTTGGTGATGATTTAGGCATGAAAAAGTATTTATGTATTATCTGGTGTATAGGTCTACCCCATTTTAAGAATGTTCAAGCGATATAATGTCAAATATGTGCTCAGAAATATGAAAAACCCTATCGTGATCTCCAACTTTTTCAAAATTATGTCATCCTTAAAGAATGACAATACATGAGCATCAAAAGTTCTCAAGAATATGGAATAAATAAACAATTACAACAACTAAGTACACCACAGTCATAAGGACATTTTAGATCCTCCCAAAAGCTTTGACACTGTGCCAATAAATAGTGTGATAGCACCATGGGATTGAAAAGACTACCCAAATCATTAAGGTCTACTATATTAGGGTTCCTAATAGTGTTCCTTGGTGCTGGTATTATGGCAGTAATCACATCCAATTAATTCTCCATACTGCATATACTATGGCACCTTAATATTTTGCATTAGTATTAATTTTCTATATGTAAAGGGCTTAAAAAGACCCCCAAAATGATCTTCCATCATCTTCAACATTTCTTTCAACGATATCATCTTTTGTTATAAATCACGTCTTGATCGTACCTAGGGTGCATGCCTATTTAAGGACATCTTCATGCTGCTGGAATGTATGGTAGTAAATGGGCTTCACAACGGTCCTGAATAAATCATGATGCGGAATTAAAGCCTCAAACAAAGTACCCTTGCCACAAACCACAGGAAAATATGCTAATGGTTTCCTTTGATATGGATGTAGTTTTTTTGCAATCAATACAATGAGTCCAACAACAAACAAATATTCTTTTTACAACATGTTTCAACATCTACCGGGAAATACAAGGCTCAGGTGACTGTAGAGAATTTATCAATAGCTCATTTTTAGTGCACCTTAGTGGCTTAGAATCAAGTATAGCTATTATTACAGTGTGCATATAAGTGGAGCTGCAAATCATCATTTGAATAGCCTAAAATTGATGCTTCCATTTCTCCATTTGTCACTACAATGTCATATGTGATCTAGGTTCCATAAACAAGTGCAATACTATCATATGAAAGTATATCAATAGCCAAATCATCATCATCAATGCCACATCTCATAGCTAATAGTAAGCACATCATGAAGATCCATCATAACATGAAGCAAAGTTCTAGCATCAATAACCCAAGGAATAATCTCATCACTACTAGGCCATCCAAATTTCCATCAAGATGCAATCCCCTACTGAAATTGTGATAAAAATCATATGCGGACACCCACGCAAAATGGAGGGTAACATGGCCATTTCTATAAAAAAATTATTATGGTTTTGAATAGCGTACTTGTGTTTGTTCCTATATTTGGTTTAGTGCAACTTAGGCACATTCCTCACAAACTATTCAATTCTTTTACAATAAGGCATGTGTGAACAATTCAATATCCCACTACATTCAAATCTAGTAAAATATATATTGTATGCATAAATAACGAATCACAATGGATTTCATATTCATTTAGTATCATGGCTCAACATAACCCAACCCTAAATATTTGTTTTATCCCAAAGCATAATGGGTTCAACATTATCTAACTTTATGATGTAGGGAACATATATGAATTAGTGAAGGGTTGCAGGGCTGATAGTGCAAGCTAACTAGTTGAAGTAAACTCTATCTTAGACTACAAATGCTAGCATGAGCTGTTGAAGGACAATTGTATTATCTAACATGATCATTGTATTTAAATCTTTGGTATGCAAAGCTGCAAGAGGAGGATAAATTATTTGCATCAAATAACTCATTTTCAAAGAGAATACTTCTGCAAAACTATCTAAATCACAAGTCAGAGTGTTGGAGTTGGTGCATTGTAATGGCCAACTAAAAAAATAACTCTATAAGCCATTGCCAAGTTGGCACAAATGTTTCTCCAACTAAAAATCTCTCTTCCATATATCTATCAAGGATATTTGTGTACCAATATCATACCTGCATACCTATATCTTCAAAATTTATCAGCAATTCTAAGGCATGGGAAAGTGCATGAGTCATCTAAAGCAAAAGATCAAACTATATATTATTTTTCTAAGTTTCTTCATTATGACAAACCCTAAAAGGTTATGAAATATGTTGTTGCTCACCACAATGTTTGGTTAGTCTGTTGACTCTGATTGTTGACACAACTCATATCTATTATCACTACAATTGAAACTTGTTCCACTCAGTGTTTTCAATTTACTATTGACAGTGGTATTGTGGCACAAATGTTGCAATTTCTAAGGATTTCTACTATTTTACAAACCTTTGGGCTATAGTTGTTGAATGATCTCAACAAATGTGGTGAAAACTCATTGAATACCCAACCTGACTTGCTAGAGTTGTTCAATTGTTCTAGTAATGTTTGAGAGTGCACATCAATTCAAATGATTGTTGAATATGTTGAAACTTTACTAATCAAATAGTGTGATAATCATATAACTAATGGCCACTAGTGGATTTTGCAAGTAAGGTTGTTTCTTTCCTACCTCAAAATTGATGGCAACATCATTTTCCTTAAACTAAACTACACATTGTTGGAGTCAATCAATCACAAAGTTGTGCACTATTGCTAACTCGAACCTTTATTCAATCATGTATTGGAAGCCAATAGATGTTTTTAGAGATTGTTGGAGCTCATCCATTTGTATTTTCAACATTTGTTGATGGTGTTGGAAGGGGTTACCCAATTTTGATAGAAAAGTGTGAGCTTCACTAACTGTTGTGACCACTTTTTGGTACCTAAGGAAGATATAATTGACAAACAGAGGTTTGTTGTGTTCTTCCAATAGGTGAACCTTATCTTCCAAAATGTTTTGTCATGCACTAAGACTAATTACCTGAGTCTATTGTTATACATGTTTCACTTTATATCTTTCTTTCCTTCTTTAATATGCAATTTTTTGTTTCCTTCTTTGCTTTCTTCTAGTCAACGTTCTATTCTACCAATCTTTGTCTAGGTTGTTGTGAAGATGTTGAAGATTATTCAAACTAGTAAACCAATATCTTAATTTACTATTTCAAATATTCATTTTCAGCTTCTAATTATGGTTGTTTTCCAAACTCTACAGTTCTACTCAATCAAATAACTACCATGGATCCTTCCATAGCATTTATAGAGCTAAATAAACTATAGGAAATAATATCTTTTGGCACATCATATCCATCAATTTGTTGAATAATTTGAATTCTTGGATATGCAATATGAATGATTTCAACTCTAACTAGTATGATGCACAACAATGAACATTAGCATAGATGTGAAGTTGGAGTGATCTGTTACCACAAACAATAGAAGACCTATAAATACTACAAGTTCTATGCATACCTCAATCACTAACTATTGTTGTTGTGATGAAGTGTTCTCAATGGTTTTCCTACTAGGGTGAATCATTTTGAGTGGATTCATGATTTTGTTGATCATGAAACCATTCTCAAATGAAGCACAACACATGGAGAATGAGATTGCTTTGGTATTCATGCAGAAAATAGGTGTTTAGTATTAATAAAGCAGATCAAGGAAAGTGAAAATCCATTGCATGGCCAGATTCCCTGAGAGAATGCTCTAAGGGGACATTGGATTCCTCTGTAGGGGGGATTGAAGAAGCGAAAAGAGGAGTGCTCTAAGAATATTTTTTCTTATGGAGGAAACAATGCAATTGATGTGTTTTAATAAGGGAAACCTCCTAGATTCCTAAGTATTAAATCTCCACATGAAGGGAGAACAAAGGAAGTAAGTTGTAGTTAGGGATCCATAGTCTCCAATGATGCATCCTTAGGTTTGATCAGTCACAGAATGGAGGATTTATGGATTCCCTCAGTTATATTTGTTAGAATAATCAACCCATAGTATTTACCCACTTAGACATTAATTCATTTATTTTGTCTTATTTGCCTAGTCCATGAGTCCCACCATGTGCAAGTTGATAATTGCCTATCCATAGAGGTCAAACTTGCCATTATTGACTCATGGAGCACTTGGGAAAGCCTTAGGAATCAAATATTCTTTATTCCTAGCCTCCTAGGTGCCCATCTGCTTTTTCTGCTTTATTCCCTGCTTTTTCAGTGTTTTAAGGCACATAGGAAAGCAAGACTAGGTGAGGT
>LPNX010774346.1:62637-174559 GCA_001517045.1 Pseudotsuga menziesii
ATTCCTGGCCTCCTAGGCTCCCATCTACTTTCTCTGCTTTATTCCCTGCTTTTTCATTGTTTTAAGGCACATAGGAAAGCAAGACTGGGTGAGGTGAATCAGCTTTGTTGCCTCTTCCTCCTCCACTCTTTCATCCATGCAAAAGCATGTATGAGCTGCCATTTGACCACTCTTTAGCTTGCCCATGCGCCCTTGCTAATTCGTGGGGTCCTTGATAGATTTGGGATCAGCCTTTTACACCTATGGGGGATTTGCCTATTTTGGGTAAGCCTACTTTATGCTAGATTTGGATGCTTCCTTATGCATTTGATTTGTTCATGTATTCTATATATTCATCAGCCTATGTTATTATAGGGTTGGCTATTGTACACTCAGTTAATATAATTTTGTGTTACAGCTCCATATTCAGTCTCCATTGTTGATAATTTTGCATGATCAATTGTTAATTGTTGTGGGTGAAATTAATCTACTGCAGGCCTAAATTTCTACAATTTTATGAGGGGGTTCTTTGTCATTGTCACTGGAAATATCAATTAAGTCAAACTAAGACAAATAATTTGTAAAATGGGATTTCTCTAGTCATGTTGAACATTGGATTTGAAGGAGAGTGTGGGGGTTTCACTTTTTCTATGGTGTAAAAGGGTAATATTGAGATATCATATCAATGGATTTAATCAAGTGGGTGTGCTTATCACAAAGAGAGGAGTTAGGATTACGGGTGGTCCATGATTACAATGGTTCTAGAGTTAATTGTTATTTGTATTGAATTGATCAACTACAATAGTTGGTTAGAGTTTGAGAATTGCTAGGAGGAATAACCAATTTTGGACTTGCCATGGTTTTTACCATGCACCTGTCACAATGAGAACATTCACTATCATCCTTCCTCTTTCTCATATTTTTAACCAAACACTATTCATAAATTATTGAATAAACTATGTTGTTCAAGTGGGATATATTACCACCTAATATGTACTAGGTTGGACTTTCAGTGAGCCTCCTACGTATGAACAAGTCAATTGTTCATCATCAGAGTTCAAAAGTCCATACATGCTAATTTGTGGCCCTTTTTTTCTTTTTTTTGCATGTCCATACCCCACATGGAATTGTAATAAGATGATGTAACATGATGGTTTATGTAAAATAATTGAATTTCCTAGGACTTATACATCAATCCAATTACTCTAGAGTGTTTTTTCCATGCTAATTATATGTTTTTTTCAACGATTATAATTTTTGAGTTATTCACTCAATCCTCCAAACTTGGAGTAGTTTCCTTGATGCCTAGGACTTAGGAGGTTATTAAAGTCCAAGTATCAATGTATATTACAATGCTAGTTATCATTTATAAGTCATATGAACATGCACTAAGTCCCCCGTAGTTTTGTTTAATTTCCATCCATAAAAAAATTCTCATAAAATTAGAGAATTTTTTAACGTTTTTAATGTAAAAATTAAAAAAGTCATAAAAGTGGTACTAGGGATTCAAGTTTACCATGGGGGTGCCCGTTTTCCTCATTTTCTAACTCAGAGCACCCAATTTACCCCTTAACCTAGTTTGACAGAAAATTAGTGATTCTTTATCAATAAGATTGATTTTCTCTCAAAAAAGGAGAAAACATTTTGTAGTCGACCAAATAAATGGCCAAAAAAGACAAATTAAAGGAAAATCAACATCCCATGATTTAGGGAATTTGATTGGGGCATGGTCTTAGTTAAGTACAGTGGTGGAAATCTAATTAATTTAAAAGGGATCCAAGCTGATGGATTCAATTCTTGATTGATTTCTCTCTTAGTGAGGGTGCATTTGTTCATAAAGAGGGTGCATCTCTCAAGGCATGAAGGCACACTTCACTGGGATATTCAGTAAAAATATAGTGGGGTGGTGGCCAACCTCTTTATAGGTGGTTCCATCCAACCCTAATCACTCCCAATCAACTCTGAATCACTCCCTCTTCACTCAAACTCATCTCATACACTTCACAATGTGCCCCTCTTGGAAAAATTCAACCTACCCCTCCCTAGATTCGTTATTTAAGTAGGAATCCTATCTTCTATTTCTCATGTCCAAAGGAACAAAAGGTTATTGAATATTTTCTCTTTTAATTTGCAATATCTCTTGGAATAATAAAAGGATTTGGAGGCTGCATTGGTGTGTCTTGCTATGTGTGTGGATGCTCATTGTTAATCTTTTGAGGCAACTTGTATTTGCTTTTCAATTCTTGCATCTTTACTTGGTTAATTTTTTGGCTTATAAGGAAGCTATCGCTCAATAGTGTAAGAGAAATTCTTGTTTTGATTATTCTTTTACTCCTTAGTTACATTAGATCTCTTAGAGATACATTTGATTTTTTGTTTACATGCATGTGTTTATTTTGTAGTTAACACCATTATTTTTAACCTATCTTTTGCAAGCTTTGTTTATAGGAGCAGGTTGTTCTACTTGGATAAGGGTCTTGAGCTTGTTTGCGTCTTTTCCTAGTTCAAGGATTCAAGAAGAGCATAGTCTCTGAATTTTACCGGCATGCATTTATGTTGCAAGTGAAATATTGTAAATTTTTGACCGATTTTCATATTCTTTGTGAAATTTCTAGCCTCCTTAATGAACATAGGTTTGTACTCTACATATTCACATTTCACATTGATTGTATTCTCTACTATTCCATAGGATGCATTGGAATATTCTGAATCAAGGGATAGAGACTTGGTGAGGTTATCAATATTAGCTTAAATCCTCATAACCCTATTTTTCAACTCCTACATTGCTTGTTTGGTGTAAAAATATATTACCTCTATTTATATGTCTCTTGATTATCTCTTCTTTGTTCTTATGTTCAATCTAAAACTGCATCGTCACATAGAAAAAAATTTCAATGACCATAGAAGCCATGTTGTCCACATGATCTAGATAAAAAACTAGTTTGCAGCTTGTCTTCTAAACATGGAAGAGGAAATACTAGTTAAAGTTCTAACTGTATTGGCATGATTGAGGGTATGAATCCCTATATTAGTAGTGTCTCATGATTCTACTATAGGAAAGGTGTGAAAGGATCTAGCTGAAATACTCCACACTATTTGAGAATTAGGGCACCATCACAATATATGGAGAATGGTTTCCAACTAGGAGTAGTAGAGGAAGAGTCCACTTCTCTTCCCCATAATAAGAATTCTGTCCCTTATAAGAAGGCCTTACTAGAGGACATTTCACCAAAGAACCTTGAGTTTGCTGGGAATATTGCATTGATTCAAACCTTTGGTGCAACTTCTCCCAATCAAAGGAAGTCCCCATTTACTATTGAATCTATTGGAAAGATACAAATAAAATCATGGATGTAGAAAGGAGTATCATAACTTAGTGACATGGTTGGGAAAGGGGGAATTGTTTTACCAAGGCTAGTGTATAAGTATACATTGTTAGACATATTAGATGGGTCCCCAACATAACACCATAAGGGAGAGGAAGTTATGTGGCAACAAATTAACCTTGCAAATAAAATAAACATTTTTAACTCCTTCATTGAACTTAAATCGAGGAGGAGAACACCTATGTAGGTATACCCTATATATATAAATATATACGGAAGGTGGTTCAGTCCAATTCCCAACCCGATCATACATGACTGATTGTACATTTTTCCCATCCCTTTCTACCTTATCCCAAGATCTAGGCAAACAAGCACTTTCAAGTGTAAGCTAGACTAGACCAATCTCTCTACTCTTCTTAGGTCTTGCCAACCAACTTCCTCTCTAATCTAGGGGCTACCTCATATCTCACACCACATACCAATAATCCTTTTATTGCTTATCATGAGAATGGTAAATATACCGCCAATTGGGTGGTAAAGGAGCTCTGGGGGACCGCTCCTCTTTTGCTCAATAAAGCGAAGGAGGTGGTTCAAAAATGGGTGATACAAATCTCTCTCTAAATTCCAGGGAAGGAAAGAGAATGAGAAGAATAAAATTGTTTATAAAACATATATACATATTTTTTAAATTACTGACCAAAAGTAAAATCACAACTTACCAATTGTAACTAGGAATTTTATCAAATTTATACTTTCCTATCCAGCTCAAAGAACAGAGCCATCAATGGCATTCCCCAAATCAAACCATGTGCTACATCTACATTGATATTTAGTACTCTTGACCCTATGTATTAATATTTTTGGACCCATACCATGATTGTTAAGGCCCTCTATGAGAATCAATAATGACACCTATCTTTCAAGGAATTGAATGTGAAAATCAAACCCTGTGCTACATATACATTGATAATTAGTACTATTGACCCTATGTATGAGGATTTTTGGACCCATACTATGATTGTTAAGGCCCTCTATCAAAATCAGTAATGACACATGTCTTCAAAGGAATTGAATCTGTATTTCTACAAAGTGACAAGGATATCATCCTACTTAGTCATCTAATATAATTGGTCTTCCTCTAATATTTCAAACAGAATATGCTCAATTCCAAATATTATCTTGCAGTCTCTTGATCTAAAAATATGAACTAAAATAACTGAGGCTTAGTCCCTCTAAAATTCCTTCCCTCTGCCTCACAATTTATAAGAGAAAAAATGGTCATAGCATAATGGTCATAATAGGATGTCCAACCATAGGGGCATCATAATTACAAGCCCTATTCTTAAATTTTAAGTTCATTTTTCAAACATGTAAACGCTGGAATTCAAAACATTTCCCCATTGCAAAGGGGCACCCTGATTTTCCCCTTGCAAAGGTACAAGGTTACAAAAATCCATTTGTCATTGTTTTTGAGGAAATGGGTTTGTAAGAAGGATAGGTTTGCGAGATAACAATAGGGTCCTTTTTTGGTCCAATCCCTAGTCTAAATGATCTTTTACTATAAGGCAACATAAAAGGATATTTACTTAATCGAAGTGAAAATGATGTTAGGACGAGTTGTGTGAAATCCAATCAATCAAAATGGTTTCCAAAGATACCAAAGATTCCAATGGTTTCCAAAGATACCAGGATAAAATATTTCATTGATTTTCAAATATAAATAAGATACAATAAAGTCTTTCCTGTAGCACATCAATAAGACACATGACTAAAAATATTGGAGATCAAGCAAATTCTGCACTATTTACCTCTTGGAGTCATAGTTCTTCTATTGGCACACAATTTTATTCTTGTGGAATGGGTTTCCAAGAACGTTTGAGTTTGACCTAATTCCTGGTAGTATACAAGGAAATATTAAAGAGTTGGTTCAAAATGGTGTTTGGGTGTTATCCATTTTCCCAGTCCAAGTCTCTCAACTTAGATCTTCCTAGCCAATTTTATTCTATAAATTTAACTTTTCACCATGTTGAGAGCTTGTGAAAAATGCTTAGAAGAGTCATCAAGTAGTCTCCAGTCTCCCTCCTCTTTGTTTCAGGTATAGCCATTCCACTTACTATCTAATGATCTTACACTACAAAAACAACTAAGATTTCCAACTGCAGAAGGGGGGAATGATATGATTTACGAAAGTGATATGAAAATTGGCCATGTTGATGAATCAGAATGAGAATTGAAATACCTTTCGTGAACTTTTATTCAATGTAAAAATACATGTTGGGGATGAGGTTTACCCATCAAAATGTGGATGAAGATGCTTATTTATTTGGGGTAATTCTAGTCGATCAAAACCCTCCCTCTCCAGAACTGTGTTGGATAAATAAAATATGCATGTAGAGAGTGTCGTAGGAATATGATACTTAGTGTACCAAGTTCCTTTCCTCTATCAAAAATTGGTCCATAGTAATCTAGCTTTGTTTGATCACCATAGACATGCTTTCCCTTACCAGAATAACCTAAGGTGTAGAGCTTTGTAGGGTCATAATGGAACACTATATTTAGAATTGTAAGACAATAGATTTTAAGGGGACATTCCCAACTGACTTATGTCCTGAGTGGATACTTTCACTTTGCAAGATTAGTAGATGAGGATGCAGTTGTGAACTTCCATTACTTATTTCACAGGACAGGAACCGCGGGCCTCAATAAAGGCAGTAATAGGATCATGAAAAAGGCACCTAGAGAAGTAAGGAAAGTCCCATCCATTTTATTCATTGAAGAGAAGTTCATCTCTGTCATGGTTGTAAAAATGCAATCCCATCAACTGCAAGGTGATCAAAACCCTGTCTTGTGGCTTAGTAGCAGGAAGGAAGGAAAATAATTACTTTAGATTTTCTATCAAATACCTCATAGCTTTTGAATGTCCGCTTTCTTGGTAGAAGTTGAAACAATTGGTAGAGGTGGGAAAATCGAAGGGGCTAGTTCATTTGATTTCTTCCCTTCCAACTAATTTTTGTTTCTATGTTTTGTTTACTATTTTTATGTTATTTTCTGTGAAAAAACAACTCTTTAACTATCAAGTTTATTAAAAAATCCATTTCAATAATAATTTTTTTATTAAAGAATTTAATTTTTAATTAAAAATATTTTTTTATAGAATTTAATTTCCAAATAAAAATAACAGTATCAATATTATGCATATGAAACCTTGATTCATTTCTGAAGTTAATGTGAGGCCACATGTAATGCAACATACAAAATGGTTAACATGTTGGGCCAATGGTGTAATTGAAATTGTGATATTCTAGTTTTCAATTAAAAGATGTGTTTTTATTAAGGATATTAATTGGGCCAACTCATGCTTTTTGTTGATCATGCACTCTAAAAATCAAGGGTGGAACAAAACAAACTGCTAATAGTGGTACACACAACTCAATAGTAAATGCGTTGACATTATGTATTCGATGT
Organism: Pseudotsuga menziesii; assembly: GCA_001517045.1. Taxonomy (NCBI): domain Eukaryota; kingdom Viridiplantae; phylum Streptophyta; class Pinopsida; order Pinales; family Pinaceae; genus Pseudotsuga; species Pseudotsuga menziesii. The sequence continues at coordinate 69,408 of LPNX010774346.1, forward strand.
ACATTAAGTGATAAAATTAGGAAACAAGGAAAAGGTGGAACATAGAATCCTTTCCAGAGACTAGTGTTAGGACATATGTAATGCAACATACAAAAATTTGTAAGGTTAACATGTTGAATCAATGGTGTAATTAAAATTGTGACATTTTGTTCCAAAGGACTTGAGTTAAAAGGCCAGATAAATATAATATGCCATTTTTTCACACGAAAAAAAAACAACTTTATATTTATAAAACAGTGTCTTAGAAATACGGCATTGCTTATAACATAGTAGCTAGAGTGTCATCATAGCCTATATCAACCTAGTCCTTTGAATGACTTACAAAAAAGGTGTCAAAACAAACATCTTTACAACCAACCAATAACTATCAGTCACATATTCATTAACATACATTTTTAGTATAAACAAAGTATTGTTATTTCAACATAATACGATGGTTCAGTAGAGATACAGAGTGCTAGAGTCCACCGATACAGAGTGCTAGAGTCCACCAACTAGTCCTCTATGTATTCCTCCCAAACAATATTACCTTCACCCAGGACTATAGCTCATTTAGAGAAATCATCATCCTGGGAGTTAAACTCTCTGTAAATGTGATGGAACATCAGGAAATTGAAAGGGTCAAAGAGGCCCTTCAAATGCCTTAGCCAGTGGGAAAGTTCCATCGAATGAATGTTATAGATCCCTAATTCCCAGTACATAATAGCTGTGGAGTCTCTATTATCATGTAAAATGGAACTTTTCCATCTAAGTACTGACACTCAATGTGTCAGTACACAAAAGGACAAAATGGATAGAAGTAGCTAAAACACTATAGATGGACATGACCTTTAATGCCTTATTCCCTCACCATCTTGACCTATTTTTTGTATGGCCATTAAGATGAATACGTGAATATTTCCATTGCAACTCGCATATACATGATTAGGGTTAAAACCAGAGGGTTTCCCTTAAGAAAGTCATGTATCATACTCAACCTGTTGGTATTAATAGTTGTGTATTCCTTAATCCAAATTAAAAATATATAAACACGTATATTTGAGGATAGTTGTGTCCTTAATCATACTATCCCAACTTACCAACCATCTCAACCTTCGTAAACTCTCTCTTTCCTCATGTATAAATAGAGGGTAGGGGTTGAGACTAAACATCATGAATTCTAGAGCACAGTTATGCTGGTGGTTTGCCTTTAGATATCTTGGAGTAGAAGAACTGACTGTCCTTGGTTAGGAGATGAACACTTGTCTCAGATGTTGGTTGTAATTTCACCTCACTTGTTTATTAATAAAGAGGGTATTTCTTCCAATATTGTGTATTTGTACTCTTATGTATTATGATTTATGAATTGTCTTGTCATTTCATTGCAAGCATATTATTTCATTGATCATCTATATAATATATAAGATATTGCAGAAAAGGTCTTGCTATTTGCAGGTGTTGGAGATTCTCTGGAAGATGTGGAAGCAATTTGGATCAAGAAGAAACATAGGATTGACCATCATAAATAAGGTATGCCTAATTTCTTCATATTTCTATTTCAAATTCTGAAATCCCTGATTGTCTACAAGTTTATTTAGTATGTTGGTAACCCCAGAGACCCTAGGTTATAAGGTTGTATTCTCCTGAACAACATAACTGGAGATGGGTAGTACAACCTATTGTGGGTCCTTTATTTTTGGATTCCTGACCAATTTTTCTCTGTCTGATCTCATGACTGATTTGTTTTGATTTTACATTTAATTTTTCAGTATTTCATGTTCATATCATGTTTGTTAGTTATTTTTATTTTTGAAAAATTTTGACAGCATACACGAGTTGCTTCAGTAACAGTCATGTATTACCTGTTGTATACGTGGGTTTCTTTGGTGACAATTATGTATGGTACATGGCCCTCCTTGATGACAGTCATGTATTTCCTGTAGGTGTCACCGAGTCCATACAGTTTTTTCTTGCACTTTTTTTATGATTATTCAGATGCTTTTGAAGGTTCATTTTTGGCATGATACTATGGTTTTAGGGGTGTACATTTCACTGGTTTCTTAGATAGTCAATTTTTTGGGTGCTTTTGGTTTGAATTATTCATTGGTAAATGAGTTAGGTCCCTCCTTCTTGGCATTTGTTCTATGTGTTGGTGTTTTTGGGTCATTGGTAAGTCCTTTGAAACACTGATATACTTGGGACTGCTTTTCTGGTAGTCTAAGTCAGTCATTCTTTCCTTCTTTTGGATCTATTAGTCCTTGGGAATTGATAATTCCACCAAGTCTAGGTTTTGAGCCATTTATGCATGTTTGGGTGAAGTGTGTTACTATAGGGTCTAACTACAATCATTTACTGTTATATGATAAGATTGTTTAAACTCACTCAATTTGCATTTAGTTGCACATAGTTTTTGAATTTTTGAAAAAGGAAAGACATAAAGCATTTTTTTCCTTTTTTGCATTAGGTTGAATTAGTTTTTCTTTTCAATATTTTTTCAGAAAAAAATTATAATTATAAGTCTTGTAGTTTATCATGTTGTTTAAAATTTCATTAGCTTCCGTTCACAAAGAAAAAGAAAAGAAAATTTGCATGGGTAGTTGCATTTACTTTGAAATTTTTTTACTGAGTCTATAACATCATTCAGTCTCATTCCACTACCTTTGACTAATACAGCCCACTAAAAATAATGTTTAATTAAAATTTTATTAGTAAATTTCTAATTATAGGCTCATACACTAACTAGCTTAGGCTAGGTTTTGTACTAGCAAACTTAAACTTTCTAAAACTATTTGTTTCCAAACATAGTGTCCTTTCATTAGGTAAGTCTTCTTCTACAAGAGACAATCTAGAAACCTCCTCTCACACAGGAGTTAAGCACGAGGCCGCGGGAGAGATTGGTTGAGGATATAACCCTCTACTTCCATGTTCGATCGTACATTAGGTTGTTTATGTGTTTGGGGATCTTGTCAATACCACCTCTTGGGCCCCTTGTGGTGTCGATATTGGTAGGGTTTTAAGCTTAGCTACCCTACCCGTGCATAAGGATCAGGCTTGCAAATATACTGCCAGACTCTCGGTGTAGATTTGGAAGCCTTAGTTTCCATACACTAGGGATCATACACATGTGTTATTGGAAGGTTATTTCCAGTACACCTAGGACGGACTTGGAAGGTAACCTCAGTAGATAGTTTGGAAAGGTGGTTGGGTTATTCTAGTGCTTGCACCTGGGAAAATATTCATGAGACGCCAAGTAGCCATCCTTCGATCTTCACTGGTTGGACCTGATCCCTAATAATCCCAGGATTTCCTTTTGAAGGTGTACCTTATATCTGTTGTTTTTGTGTTACTTTAGGACATTTTTAGTGAGTGTTGTTTGGTTTTTCTATGTTTAGTTGGCCTTTTGGTGTGTGAGTCAAATTTATAGTTGTGGAGGACCAACCTTTTCATAGGTGAAGATGGTTGCGAAACCTTCCTCCATCTATTATAGTGGAGCCTCCACCTCCACCTCCACCTCAAAGGCCGAGAGTAGATACTGAAGGTTCTTTTGAACCAGTAGGTGTTAGTGAAGTTCCACATGAACTAGAACCTAGGATTAACAAGGAAGAAACAATTGCAATAGAGATAGAAGACTTGTAGGCTGATGAGTTTGAAAGAAATTTTTACCCACCTCTAACTGATCAAAATGATCCTAAGATAGTCCAAGTACTCCCTTTTAGTTCACCTGCTATTGGTGTTCCTTTGAGAAATGATATGTCTATATCTAGAGAAGGTATTTCTACCCCTACTTCAGCCATTTTGGATGGTATAGTCCCACCTCCCTCGGTAGGTGCTCCAAGACCAAGTGCATCTACCTCACCCCTTTCACTAAGTAGTCAAGTGGTTAAACCCTCAGCTTTCCGTAATGTACTAGATTCATCTAGTGGTGTGGTCACTGGGATTCCCAATGCACCATTTTCTTCTCCTTCTAGTATGAAAACTTCTCAGAGTGATTCAAGTGTATCCTCCTCATTCGTCCAAGGTTTTCTATGGAATGGGGGGCATATTCCTCCATCCACTCCTTATGTAGGCCCTACACTTGCATATGTGGGAAGGCAGTCTAGAAACAAAAAAAAAAATTGGTCATAATTTGTAGGCACCGGTTTTGGCCTCTTTCACAAGTTCTCCCTTTTCGCTTTTTAGTGGAGGGATACCTGCTCCTATTTTTTAAACTCTAGTTTCATTTGGAGCAACCCAAACTACTTATAATGCACCACAAACTAGTACTCCACTGGCTTTTGGGTCGAATCCTTTTCAAAGTAGTCCAACTACATCATAACCAATGGCTAGGGAAACCTCTCCTTTTCATTTGGAACTAGGGGGAAGTCCTTTCTACATCCCAAACTTCTTATTTTCAAACCTCGGTTAGGCAAAATCTTCCTTTCCTAGAAATGCTAAACTTGCCAAATTTGTGAAAGTTAATGAATGACCCCAGGAGGAATAGTGCAACATGGCCACCTATACCTATTAAATTTCCCTCAGACATTCCTAACTTTTAAGGCAAAGATGGTGAAGATCCATATGTGCACATTACCACTTTCCACCTTTGGTTCTCTTCTAACCCACTAAACGATGACTCTATTAGGTTGAGGCTTTTCCCAAGAACCTTGAATCATGTTGTATCAAAATGGTACATAGAAATTCCCTCCAGTCCATATGAAATTTTTTTGGATTTTGAAACTATGTTCCTTAATCACTTTCAACTTCCTATCTAGTATTATTTTGGCACATAATTGTTGTCAACTTTTCAGCAAAATAAGGCCACATGTATCTCGGATCACATCCAAGAGTGGCAAAGACAAAAGAGCCTTTTTAAATCAGCTATACCCACCGATTTTTTTTTAGAGTGGTTCTTAAAATATTTACTACCTTATATCTCTAAGGATGTATCCACTTCGGTGGTGACCATGGAATAAGAGGCTATCCTCAGGGCCCAGTAGTTAGACTTGATATATGCTATGTCTAGGATTTTGTATGAAATTATACCTGAGGAACCAAGGTCTACTAATAACGAAGAGAAAACCAAGACTAGACCCCATGTTGATGGCATGACTGGTTCAGTTAGTTCTCCCACTATAGAATCACTGGCTATGCAACTCCATGAGTTGTCAGTGAAGAAATCTGTAGTGGAGGCAGCAAAGGTTTCCATCCCCTCAGCTCAAATTGCAATTTTTTTTTACATATTCTTCTTAGAAGGTAAATCAGCATCCCAGTGGGAAAAAGAAGAAATGGAAGAAGGGTAAGGGTAATCAAACCAAGAAGAAACCCACAAACAATGTTGATGGGGGTAAAAAAGATAAGAAAAAGGTTAATTTTCCTTGTAATTTTTTCCAGGGAGACCACCTGACTCATAAATTCCCTCTTATGGAAGAATATTAAAAGTTGCTTAAGAATCAACAACCGACTGTCTTGAAGGATCCCTTTCCCCAAGGACATAATGCATATTTTGTGTTGAATGTAGGCAAGGGAACTTCCAGTGCTCTTCCTGATCAAAACTATATCAAAATTATATGATCTAGTACTTTACTCCAAACAAAAAATAATAATTATGAATCAGAGGCTCGAGGGAAGGGTAAGACTACTGATGAAACTTCTAACCCTCTCACTATTGAAAAACATGTTGATATGATGCCTAAGATACCGAAAGGTGTCTTTAAGAAATCATTTCACAATCCTAACTCTAGGGCTTCTTCCAACTACTTAGTATTTGAAGACATAGCTCAAAATCCTTATGCAATGTCAGCTTTGGAGGCGTTACAAAGTTTCCATGCTCAATGGGATTGTTGGCCACTTTTCCTAACTCGCACGACCCAGGTTTTATGTAGGCCATCAACCTAACAAACACCCGAGATACCAAATCGACAGAGCAATCCCTGTCGGCATCTCCTGCGAAGCAGGTGCAGTCTCACTCGAGATATCTCTTCGATGGGTAAATGCCAGAACCATGTTTCTGTGATTGTTAAGGGATTATAGTCCCTTGGCGTGTCGTCAAGGTGCTCGACAAAGGAAAATGGATCGCTGGATGGTGGAGTCAGTATTGCGTGACTGAGCACAACAATATGTCAGCATGCGCAACCTATCCTTATTCCCAACATCACAGTTGATGAAACTTGTGTGGCTCAGCTGACTCATACTAACAAACCATCTGTGAATTGCATCGTGAATTAAGACATAAATGTGCAGAACGATATATGCATATATTTCAACAATGCTTCCCTCACATTCTTCTCCTAATTATAGTGTAACATCAGGAATTTAATCCATATTTCATCATCATACAGGAATAAATTAATTACTATTCGCATAAACATTCACAGCATTTATCATCCATTCAAACACAAGAGATAATGTGGAAACCCATCTGGGAAAAACCACCAAGGTGCTCTTCATCTGGTATGAGAAAAGGGTATAGCACCTTGCAGTCTATAGGATGCAAACTGATATTAAGATATGTCTTTATGACTCATACTTCTAGTTCTCATGCTCTTTGGTTTATTCTTCTACCCTACTCCTACTCCTTGCGGTCTGTGCACATAGCACCCAAATCTGTGGATCAACAACCTCCTATCGCTACCAAAATATTTTGGAGTCTTCTCCTATTATACTCTTTACAGAATTATAGTAAACACGCATCCTTCACTATGAATCACCCATGAACAACCAACAATAACTACTGAAAAGGAAACTATTACCAACAGGGGATCAACAACCCCCTTCAACGTCTCAAATCTCTAACTGCTGAATCCCCCCTATTTATACTATTTTACATGACCACTCAAGGTTGAATGCATACATGTAGTCTATTAACTGTCACCATCAGTCGCCCCTTGGGCTTCAACTGTGGTGATCATGACCTGACATGAGGCACTATCAGCCTAAATTACAAATATCCCCTCATATGTGCATAGCCACAGGATTACACCGTCTTAAGTGGCCGCAATATGCACTTTTCATTCTCTATAATTTATCACCTACATGCCCATGCACTCACCTTTCCTTCATCATGCGCCTCTCCATTCTTCCTATGCTAGTCCTTTGCTTCCTTCGCGACCTTCATTTCTTTATGTCGCGTGCGCGGTGCGCCTTATTTTGCTTGCATACAAAATTATTCCTTGCGCTCCTTTCTTAGGAAAACAAGCCCCCAACACTCACATGTGGCTCATCCCAAGCCACTAAGCATTGGACATAGCAGGTGGCATGACACGCGCAACCGCTTCTTTTGAAAAATTGATTTTTTTTTCCTACTTTTTTCCTTGCACACTTTGTTCCTTGATGCCTTTTTTTTTGGTGGTGTTTCCTGCACTACGGCCTCATCCCATACTTAGAAAAAGAAATTAGATTTCAAATCTTTAGTTACTTTAGTCATACAATTTCTTCTGCGACATCCTCTAAAGACTCTTAATGACAAGTTCCACTTCTGAATTTCACCAGGGTTGTTAGTGTCTCATTCTAACAAAGTAATCCAATTATTATTATCATTCTCAGGATCCTGGGGTTTTCCTTGTGCTTGTGACAGCTTTTCTCATGATGTTCTTCCTCGATTTCATCATTTTCTTCATCCTCCTTTTCCCTGTCTTCTTGCTTTGCCACTTCATGTTCTGTAGAGCTGGGAGGGTTAGTGCCCAACTGATGATCGCATGTGCCAGAGGGATGAACTTTGAAGCATGAGGCATCGTCCATTTTGAAAACCAGAGAATCCCCAAATTCAAGGGAGTGATCAGAGGTGAATGATTCTCCAAAATTTGATGAATTTCACCTGAGCATCATGGTCTACAAGCCATATCTGGCCATGTAGCCCTTCTCTATTCCTTCCCCACATGGAAGCCTCTCCTAGACTACCAGAAATTGAGCCTACTCGCCAACCCTATAGACTTTTTCAAATGCGGTAAGGACTCTAGTCCCTACCCAAGTCCTTTTGGGTGCCGTAGCCAGGGCCGGTAACCTACTGAAAAATACATAGCCAAGGATGACTTCACCAGAGACTTCTAGTTGGGTCGAAATAACTTGCAGAATGATAACATATTTCTTATTCCCAGTTTATTAATATGTCATCCGCGACATAGCCTCCTTCTAGGCATGTAAATCAAATACTCAGCTGCAAAATACCCTTCTCATAGGAAAGAATTTTTATCCATGTACTGATACATAACAAGTATCTTCTTCGGGGTCCTTGGAAAAAATTTCTTTCAACTTCACTATATGAGGTTATATGGTCTACTGCAAAATCAGTAATATATCCTTGCAATATACTATCAACCCAAAAATCAATGGCTTTAGAGATGGTGTTACTTACATTGGTTACCTCCCGATCCAACTAATCACTCCACTCGACGGTCTCTCTTCTCTGGAAGATTTTCTTCTTAGTCACCAATCTTGACAACCATTCATGCAGTAGAATGGGGAACTCAGCAAAGAAGATCTCATGAATATTAGAATATATATATTCGTCTATCCAAATATTTGCGCTCAACCGTGTCCCTGTGCTCTCTTCTTGTCTAAATACTAGTGTTTTAGAATCCAGCCAATATTTTATCTCGTTCTTCATCGAATGCCACAACATTTCCCTCATTTTTATCAATAAAGTTCTGACAACGAAACCATTTGTTGGCCACTTTTCCTAACTCGTGCAACCCAGGTTTTGCATAGCCTGTCAACCCAACAAACACTCGAGATACCATCCCAACAGAGCAAGCCCCATTAGCAACGCCTGTGAAGTAGGCGCAATCTCACCCAAGATATCTCTTCGATGGGTAACCGCTGAAACCATGTTTCCACGATTGTCTAGGGATTATAGTCCCTTCACGCGTGACCAAGGTGCTCAATGAAGGAAACTGGATGGCTGGATGGTCAAGTCAGTCTTGTGCAATTGAGCACAACAATATGTGAGCACACAAAACCTATCCTTGTTCCTAACATCACAGTTGGTGCAACCAACTCGTACTAATAGACCATCTGTGACTCACATCGTGACTTAAGACATAAACGCGTAGACCCATATATGCATATATTTCAACGATGCTTCCATAACATTCTTCTACTAATTACATTATAACATCAGTCATTTAATTCATATTTCATCATCATATAGGAAGCAATTAACAAATATTCTCATAAACATTCACAGCATTAATCATCCATTCAAACACAAGAGATAACATGAAAACCCATTTGGGAAAAACCACCAAGGTGCTCTTCATCTGGCATGAGAAAAAGGTATAGCACCTTGTAGTCTGTAGGATGCAAACTAATCTTAAGATATGTCTTTATGACTCAGACTTCTAGTTCTCATGCTCTCTGGTTTATTCTTCTACCCTACTCCTACTCCTAGCATTATGCACACATAGCAGCTAGATCCACGGCTCAACAGACTCTTATCGCTACTAGATTCTTCCAAAGTCTTCTCCTCTTCTACTCTCTACATAATTATAGTAAAAGGGTGTCCTTCACTATGAATATCCCATGAAAAACCAACAATAACTACTGAAAATCCAACTATTACTAACAGGGGATCAACAACCCTATAACTATTGAATTGTTGGGGCTCCGACCCTAAGGGTCCTTAGTTTTGGTAACTCCGTTGTTTGTGGAAGGGTAAGCGGAATTACAACCCAAAATAGTCTTAGGGGTGTCATGGGTGGGTCGAAACCTCTTTTTGTAATTAACCCTTGGTTTAAATCCAGGGTTAGGGTTTTGGGCGCCCATGGTTTAAAGCCATGGTTTTGTAACAGTGCGCCATATAAATAGGCACTTATGTAAAGAAGTAGGGTTAGGTCTTTAATGATTATCTTATGAATCTATTGTAATGCAAAGATAAGAGATTGTATAAGGGTTTTTGTAAGAAGGATAAGTCCCAGTTGTGTACGTGGACGACCTCTGCAGCTGTGTGTGCAGAGGCCTGCTGCTGTGTGCGCGGCTTTGAGGACTGAAAGGATCTGCAGCTGAGTGCATAAAACGCAATTCTGTGGACGTAACCCCTACACTGGGGGTGAACCACGTTACATCTGGTGTTGTGGTTCATTTGTGTTGATTTATTATTATATTTTATGCACTGCTAAGTAAATAACTGATAAAGTAAGATTGCTGTTAATAACTAGCTTCGCTGTGAATTCCCAGATAAGGGTTGTGCAAGTAACTGTTTGTTTATATAACCGCGAAGCTACATATTTGATAATAGAAGCATTCTGTCAAGTGATTATTAATAGTTAAATACTAAAGGTACAGTAAGATTCTCTCTTCTGCTTGCAGAAACCTGATTCTACAGCACCCCATAGCTGTTTCAGGTGGGACTGTAGCCTATTCGCAGGCTGCTACCGAAAGGGCCAACACTATGGGTATTTTGTTGGTGTGAAGTTAAAGGTAAAACCTGGGTTTTCCCAGTTATCCCAACAAATTGGTTCCGTTGCCGGTTGAACTCAGTATCTGTTGAAGAGAGATCTACGTTGTACCTTGAGGGCTATGTTTTGGCGACCCTTTGTAAAAGAAATTGGTGATTGGATCAAAGAAACCTATTTGAAGTTTGCAGAGTAGGAAACTAAAGATCCCCGTCGTAGCACGGAAAAATTTCTGCAAAGGTACGTCTTTTCTGGTGTTCATGAAATTTTCTTTGGTACTATACACATAGAGTTGCACCAATGGTTATCCAGATTAACAGAAAGGAGGATGAACTTCCAAGAAAACTAGTTTCCTCCCCTGGACCCCCGCAAGAATCGCTATCTTGAAAAGAGTGAACAACGCGATCTCGCGAGCTGTCGATTTCTGGACTGCGCGAACTCTCGAAGCATTTGTGACGGAGTTCGCCATCGACACAAATAATTCCTTTAGTGAAGCTGAACGACAATTTTTCAAAGGACCAAGGGGTAAGTACTTGAACCTATTTAGTTTGAATATTAAAATACTATTGGCTGAAAAAGGAATCTTGCTTATAGAATCAGATTGTTAGATCTAGTATTGCTAACCTATGATTGGAAGTGACTGGGACTTCGACGAGCAAAGTGGTTTGCTGCGAAGTGGCAAAAGATATAAGAGAGATCTCAGTCCCTCTTCTGAGTATACCCCTTTAAGCTCTGAAGCCTCTGAGTCCATCGAAGCCCCCTCTGTTAGAAACCCTCCGATAACCCCACAGCAGAGACCTATTATCCCTGAGAACATGTCGCAGTCTGAAAGTAACCCTAGCCCGAGTATTCTTGTCATAGGTCAGTATTACTTAGCTAGTTCAAACCCTTCCTCCCCCCCTAGATCCCAGATGGCACATGTTCATGATGACATCAAACTACCAGTTTTTAAAGGAACTGGGTCAGAAGATCCAGAGCAGTTTTGGTTTCTATGCGAAGCTGTGTGGGCCATGAAGAACATTACGGACATAGATGTTCGACGAGCGCAGCTGATTACTTCTTTCAGAGACCGATCCCTAACTTGGTTTATGAAGTTTTCTAGCACGCAGAATCCTGTCTTGGCTGACATCAAAGCAGCATTGATCCGAGAATTTAAGAAACCTAAATCAGAGTCGCAGTGCTTCACTGAGTTAAAAGAGATTCAGCAGCGACGAGGTGAATCTGTGTGGGACTTTGATCAGAGATTCAAAGTTTTTCTTGACCAAGTTAGCTTCACGATTGGACCAGCAAAACATAAGGAGTGGTTTATTGCAACATTATTACCTCACATCAGAGCTCCACTCATGCAATAGAAGGTTGCTGATCAGCAAGAGGCCTTAGAGATTGCCATAAAACTTGAAACTGCACCTGTCGAAGATAATTGTGGAATAGCTCAAATTCAAGCACAGCTCACGGAGATGGCTTTAGAGCTTTGCGACATGAAAAAAGGGAAATCCACCTGCAAGAGGTATGGTGTATACGTTGTCGAACAAAAGGCCACGACAAGGACTAGTGTCCGGCGCTGAGAAACTATTTGAATACTGGCGCACCAAACCCGCTGAATCCTAGTGTTCCGTACTGTGAGATCTGTCAAACTACTAGCCAACATCGACTGGAAGACTGCTATCTATTACAGAGGTATGTTCAAGTCCTGAAGAACCCTTACTGTAAATTCTGTAAGTCAGTAGGCCACAATGAAGAGGAATGTCGCAGCTTCGACCTTATGAGGGAGCGGACCTACGACACTTATAGGATCTACCCGGATGCACAAGGCAATGATGGATATGGTCAGCAAGGTGGTCGAGGTAGTTTTAAAGGTCGTGGTTGTGGTATTCCTAGAGGAGGTCGAGGTCAAGTTATTTGCTATAACTGCAATCAGGCAGGACATCTAGCTCGAGACTGTCAAAACCCAACCACGACATGCCGATACTGTAGAGCAGTCGATCATGTCATCGAGCAATGCCCACGGTTGCTAGCTAAAATCCAAGAAAGGAACAACAAACCTAGTCCGAGTGTCCAGTTGATTGCTGTTGAGCCACGAACAATCCCAATTGTTAATGTTGTTACAAGAAGTGGAGCTACAACAGATGTGCAGTGTCAGGCGAAGCATCCCGACGAAGCTTGGGTTCACAAGGCCATAGAGAAGACTCCAGCATTTGATGTTCGACTAGAAAAAGAAACTTTTTTGGAATCCCGACAAGACTTTGCTGATCCATATTTTCTAGCAGCAAACAAGCAGCCTCAGCAGCTGCAACCCTAGGCAGACTCATAAGGCCAAGTAAGTACTCTGTCATCGTTTTTACAGAGTTGCATCAAATTGTTAAGAAATCAGAATGCCTTAAATTAATTACAAAAATTTATTCAGTCTTGTAAACCTTAGCAAATCCCTGGTAAGGAAAACGCTGTCAGTAGAATTAGAAGGACTGGAAGAGAGATGAGACTACATGCTCAGATAGGAGAATATGACATGAAGGATATTATTTTAGATCTGGGTTCAGAATTCAATATCTTAACTAAACAGACATGGGAACAAATGGGAAATCCCACCCTTGATTGGTCCCCTATCCAATTGAGATTAGCCAATCAGCAGAGGATTCTGCCTTTAGGGAGATTCCCTAGAGTACCAGTGGATATAGATGGAGTCAGTACTGTAGCAGATTTTGAAGTTATTGAGATCATTGATGACAGTAACCCCTATCCAGCTTTGCTAGGAATTGAGTGGGCAATATATAGTGATGCCGTTATCAATATTAAAAAGAGACAAATGACTTTTGAAGGGAAGGGATTGAGAGCTATACTACCATTGGATCCTTCTCAAGGAGAAAGATATATGGAGCCAGTCAAAGAGGAAGATCATGATATTTTGGAACACATCTATAATATCACAGCTAAAGAAGAAGATTATGTCAAGCCTAATGCCGAAGGTGTAATGGATTGGCAATGTGATAGCTCCTGCATGTTTGATTCAGATGATGGTCTAGAGAATTGGCAGAATCATCTATACGAGCTACATGGCCATCGGTGCGCACGAATTACCAAATCTCTTAGATGCCTTAGTGCACAGGCCAAATATTTTCCTACATATGATGGGTTGACAGACCCAGGAAAATTTATTGCGCAGTTCTCAGAACAAGTGCCAGAATCACAGAGAATGTAGACTCTAGAAGCAGCATTAAGAGCTACAGCAGCGAGATGGTGGAATGGCCACAGGAAGTATATTCACAGTTGGGAAGCTTTCCAGAAATTTCTATGCCTCAGATTCATGGACCAATCTCATGAGGTGCGAAGCAAGTTCAATGGGCAGAATAGTCCTCAGGAACATTTGAAGCAATGTTATGCAGCATGGGAACATGTACCTCGCAAGGAATGGGTGCATAAGTTTGTGCACACTTTAGAACCTATAGCAAAAAACTGGTATACGGAGGTCAAGCTTCAACACGGTACTGTAAGTTGGGATGATATTGTTGATAGTTTTATGCTTACATTTTCTAATAATGAAGTTTGCCCTACTTTAGATGCAGATGTTAGACTGATCCGTGACAAGGAAGTTGATGATCAAGAAAGAACTGAGTACCAAACTAAGGAGCAGAACCAAGAAGTTAGTGCACCAAACCTAACAGCCCCATCACAGATCTTACCAAGGCAGGCCGAGGGTCAATATTGTGCCGAGACTGCCCGTTGTGACGAAGATAAGACAGTGATTTTTCCAGAGCACAAAAACCCAGTGAAGCTTAAAATTCGACCGTTGGAAAACAACCGAATTGGTGGCATTGGCACTTTAATTACCTTAATTTTCTGTACTACTGAGATCATGGAAAATATAGTACCGGCCGGACAATATTCTTTTTAGATTTGGTGCCTTAAATGCATCATCCTAACAGATTTGATTGATAAAGTGTATAAGAAGATCCCTAAGTTGGCAAAAATCGCATTCTTCATTTCCTTGACATTCACGAGTGAACCCATGACAGACGAGAGAGAGCTTCAGGATCTAGTAAGAGAGTTTGAACAGGGGGGTCTGCAGAGTCATTATGATCTCCCACATACCTCTGCACCCCGTGAAGAAGCTCGCCCAGCACCGCCGCAGTCGATGCAGACACGGTCCACCAAGAAAAAGTTTAAACCTGAAGTTCGTTCTAAGTAGAACGAAGACTGACATAGGAAATCAGGGCAAACATCAGGGACTCACCAGATGGACCCGACCAGTTCAGCACAGGTCCCGATTGGAGGAGATGAGCACATTGCACCACTGCGGCCACCGTATCTCCATCCCATTCGGCCAGGTGTCCAGCCACCCCGGCGGACAAAGTAGTTTATATTAAGCATGCCCTCACTGCCACCGGGTGTATAGCTGGTCAAAATCATGACAGGAAAAATAGATCGGCTTAAGTATGCCGACCATGACACAAATGATCACAGCAAGTTTCCACAGTTCGCACTTGCTCAATACTTGCATCACGTCAAATACCCAGACAATGGCACGACACTGTTGGAAGTGAAACAGTGGGCTGTCGGCTTGGCCACAGCTAGCCTGCTAAAAATGCTTGATGTTCCTCATTTTGGGTGCAGCACACAGGTGACCGTCGTGGTTAAGCAGCTGCTAGCATTAGTACATGACGGCCACTTATGGATAGGAGACAAGCAAATTCCTATCAATGGCGAGCTCATTCATAAGATCACAGTCTTACCGATAGCAGGGCCTAATCCGGGAATTGAATTTCCATCAAAACACGAGGATACGAAGCTCATGCAGAGCATGAAGGACCGTTTCGACCTGACCAAGGGGAAACGAGGGTATCACACTTCCACGATTGAGCACCAAAACATCTGCTTCGCAGCTGAGCTCTTAGCGTGTAAACTCTTGTGAAAGTGCAGGCCCAATGAAGTGCCTGGCCCGGTTATTAGAATCGCCATAAATTGCGCTGAAGGTTACACTTACAACTGGGCCGCATACCTCACGAGGGAATTCCTAGAAGATGCCTGTGATGCATAAAAAAAAGGTAAACCCTTCCATTATTCTTGTCTATTAATACTTATTGCACTAATTGGGTGGAAAGAACCCACTGAGGCTCAGTTCATGGAGGCACCCCCAGGCATGCCAGGTGCAGTAAGGTATGCATCCCTCTGGATGTTGTCGGACAAAGCATCTCAGCAGATGACGAACACTGTGTTCGCCTTTTATGGCATGAGTATACACTATGATATCTTGCGAACACCACAGCTTACCAATGAGTTGTTCTCTCAATATGAAGGCACCGCGAACTTCAGTGCCGACATGCATCATGTTTTCATTCAAGCCCGTGCAGATCCAACACATAAATGGTTTAAGTTACCATATGTCGTAACCAAAGCAGACATCTTGGGCATAGTTCAACAGTGGCCGGCTAACTGATTGAAAGATGCAGGAAAAAAACCCACCATTCTAGTTCCCCCGGTTACCAATATGGGCACAGGTACTAGTCAGACGCAGCAGCAAAACCCACCAGAAGATAGCGAAGACCCAAGTGACTCGCAACAAGATGGAGACGACCAGGGTGGAGATGGAAAACATGAAGAAGAGGATGAGGAGTCAGTCAGAACTTTATCAGATCTTAATCGATCAACTAAGCGCAAATCGCCAGAGGTAGAGGAGGTAACCAAGCCTCCATCCCGCAAGAAGACAAAGGCGTCGAAGGACAAAAATATAGATGAAGGAGTCACTGTGATGTTGGACGCGTTTGAGCAAGCTCTCGAAAAATCTATGGAAACACTAACTCAAAAGTGGTCACAGTTCGCGGATGTGCATCTTGCTGCGCTCACGGGTGTAGAAAACAGGGTGTCAGAGCTGAAAGAGTTAGCAACAAAATCAGCAACCAATACCACGACAAGTAGTACTCTAGTGTCCGTGCAGTAGGATAGGAGGAAATGGCCAACTAGAGATAACAAGGGCCAAGTGTCAAGTGCAACTCTAATACTGCCTGATGCAGATTCCGGGTCGCAAATGAGTATGATAGTTGGGGTTGATTACACCAAGTTGTCTATGACAGAATTGCACCTCTGCCAGTTAGCCATCACAAAGGAGATCCATGGACAAGATCACTATTCTCAAAGCCAGTTGGAGGACACCATGAAGCAAAACCAAAACCTCGTAGCAAGGCTGGAAGAAGTTGTGTAAAGAAAGAAAGAGGCTGAACATAAAAAAGCTACACTGGTGCGAGCGCTGGATGAGGCATGTCGGAGTCTTCCTGACTTCGACATCCAGGACGAAGAGGAACCAGAGCAAAGAGTTGCCAAGCTAAGAGACTATGCCCAATAGTCTCGCAGCGAAATTGAAAAATTAAAAACAGAACACCAGATCCAGATCGCGGAGCTTTGACTTCGCATCCCCCTAGAGACTCCACCTGAGGTCCAAGAACAGCACCACAGGGACATCCAGGCCTTAGCAGCAAAAATATCAGATATTGTGGGCAGTGCAGCAAATCTGCTGGAAGACTATATCAAAGCTTGGGTGAGCCTACAGGACCACCCAGACATAGGTAAGGTACAAGAAACCATCACTCTGCGACAGGAAGAACTGGATACAGTCAAAGCAGAAATTAAGACGCTGCCTCCTATGCAGAAAATGGCTAAGGTAAAGTGAAGCAAGGAACTCCAGCAGGAAATTGAGTCCTATAGGACGAAGGTAACATTACTAGAAAAATCGCTGTAGCCACTTGTTGATGAAGCATTGGAATTGAGCAATGCTACGGAGAGTCAGCTCAATGTTTTGAAGACCTATGATACTTTTGCGCAGGAAAAGGCTAATGAAGTATCATCCTTAGTGTTACAAGAATTGGTGGAAAAAGAGAAAGCAGCTGATGAAATTATACACAACCTGAACAGTCGTTTCCATGTCCTTGCAAAGAAGATTCTCCCACCAGAAGAGTCA
Organism: Pseudotsuga menziesii; assembly: GCA_001517045.1. Taxonomy (NCBI): domain Eukaryota; kingdom Viridiplantae; phylum Streptophyta; class Pinopsida; order Pinales; family Pinaceae; genus Pseudotsuga; species Pseudotsuga menziesii. Next base: position 86,700 of record LPNX010774346.1, read on the forward strand.
CAGAGTGCCCCAGGATGGGCCACAAGTGAGTCTTAGGGGCCTGTTGGGGCTCCGACCCTAAGGGTCCTTAGTTTTGGTAACTCCACGGTTTGTGGAAGGGTAAGCGGAGTTACAACCCAAAATAGTCTTAGGGGTGTCGCGGGTGGGTCGAAACCCCTTTTTGTAATTAACCCTTGGTTTAAATCTAGGGTTAGGGTTTTGGGCGTCCAAGGTTTAAAGCCATGGTTTTGTAACAGTGTGCCATATAAATAGGCACTTATGTAAAGAAGTAGGGTTAGGTCTTTAATTATTATCTTATGAAGCTATTGTAATGTGAAGATAAGAGATTGTATAAGGGTTTTTGTAAGAAGGATAAGTCCCAGCTATGTGCGTGGATGACCTTTGCAGCTGTGTGCGTAGAGGGGTTTTTGGTGAAAAGGAAGATCTGCAGCTGTGTGCGCAGAGGCCTGCTGCTGTGTGTGCGGCTTTGAGGACTGAAAGGATCTGCAGCTGAGTGCGCAGATCAGAACTATCATTTTAGTTGTATAGAGTTGAATAAAACACAGTTTTGTGAATGTAACCCCTACATTGGGGGTGAACCACGTTACATCTGGTGTTGTGGTTCATTTGTGTTGATTTATTATTATATTTTATGCACTGCTAAGTAAATAAATGATAAAGTAAGATCGTTGTTAATAACTAGCTTCACTGTGAATTCCCAGATAAGGGTTGTGCAAGTAACTATTTGTTTATCTAACCGTGAAGCTACATATTTGATAATAGAAGCATTCTATCAAGTGATTATTAATAGTTAAATACTAAAGGTACAGTAAGATTCTCTCTTCTGCTTGCAGAAACCTGATTCTGCGGCACCCCATAGCTGTTTCGGGTGAGACTGTATCCTGTTCGCAGGCTACTGCCGAAAGGGCCAACACTGTGGGTCTTTTGTTGGTGCGAAGTTAAAGGTAAAACTCGGGTCTGCCCAGTTAGCTCAACATGAATCCCTCCTATTTATACTATTTTACATGACCACTCAGGGTTGAATGCATACAGGTAGTCTGTTAACTGTCACCATCAGCCACCCCTCAGACTACAGCTATGGTGATCATGACCTAACATGAGGCACTATCGGCCTGACTTACAAATATTCCCTCGTACGTGCATAGCTGCAGGCTTACTCTATCTTAAGTGGCCATGATCTGCACCTATCATTCTTCAGTCTTTATCACCTACATGCCCCTGAGCTCGCCTTTACTTCATCGCATGCCTCTCCATTCTTCCTACGCTGGTCCTTTTCTTCCTTCACGGCCTTCCTTTTATTTCTATCACATGCACAACGCACCTTCTTTTGCTTGCGCATGAAATTCTATTGTGCTCCTTTCCGATGCCAACAGGGATGCCCTCTTGACATCTTGTTGCTGCCACAACCTTTCTCCCCGATTTTAGTTTTTCACTTAAACTCTGGGACCCTCCTCATCATTATTTGCTTGGATTGATTGTTAAAAGCTTGGCATCCTCGAGCATAGCTGTTCGTTTTAAATTTGAATGTCCACCTTTTTTGTTTGCTTCGGCTAGTTTTTTTTGAGTCGCACAGTCTGTTTTAATACCCATAAAGCATAAAAATTTTCCTTAACGAAGAAGTTTGATTTTTTGGCCTCAATTGGGCCTTAGCGCTGTTGTTTTTCTCTCTAGATCGGGCCTCTTCCGGAAGATGCTGAGCCCAAACTCGCCCGCCGTTGCGGCTCCTTGATCAAACTGTCCACCTGATTGAAGTTTCATCCGATGCCCGATTCGTTTGATTCGATCGCTTGCTCCTAAGTTTCTCATTGTCCGCCATTGCAGCTGGGAGGATAAAGTCAGCGCCCAATTATAGTTTCACCCGACGTCCGACTCATTGCCCTTTTCTCCTGCCCACGTCGCTCAACCCTTGCATCATCCGCCGTTGTGGATGGTGGAGCATACCCTCCTCTCCGGCATCCGATTTCCTTTGTCGCCCATGTTGTTATCTGCCCGCTTCTTATGCCCCTCCGACATTGCGGCTCCTGGAGCCTTTTTCCATCCGGTACAGAAGCTTCATCCCATTCGATCTGGGTGTCATCCGGCCACCGATTCCTCCAAGCTTATGCGAGCCCCGCCCGGATGAACCAGGCCAGCCCATTGTAGATTCATCATTATGGTTAAAAAAATTGTTTCAATGCTTAATATTTCGATTGGTGGATAATGCATCAAAGCCGTTTGCAGGAAGCATCCCCTAGATCGCTGAAGTTACTTGTAGCGAAGAAAAGGACAACACAGAGGAATGTCAGGGGCACCGACGAGGCCGTTTTGGTAGTTGCTGTCAGAAGGTAAATGCTTAGGGAAAATGATTGGGAAAAACGTAGGGACCAGATAGGAAGCTGAATCGTCAAGGGCACTGAAAGGTCACACGCTGAGGGCGACCCAAGGGGCAGCAGCTGTAATTTAAATAAGGGGAATGAAGACTGAAAAGGGGCTTTTTCCCTTAGAAAATTTTGTAATTGTTGGCTTGTAAGAGGAACTACTTCGTTTTGCTAAGTGAACTGCAATTTTGTCTGCTGGAAAGAGTAAAGAAGTGGAATGTACCAATGCATTTCGATGAATAATGTTGAAGAGGAACTATTTCGTTTTCAGCTGTATTTCATTTGCTGTAAGAATATTCGATGTTTTGAACCTACGTTCTTGTTAAATGTTCTTCAGTAGTTTTTCTGGGATATATTTCCACTAAGAGCAATAAATGTTGTTACAGAATGACCGGCTATCTGGTTATTTGAATATTTGCAAGCGTTCATGTGCTTTAGGAGAAGTATCAGCTATATGTGATTTTTCTTACTGTATATGATAATGTATTGCTCAGCCAAAATGATAACCATGCTCCCTAGGGATAGTGTAGATAGTTAGCTTATTTCTTTTGTATCCGGTTGAATGCTTGTGAGCAAGACGAAAGGTAAGAACCTGCGCATCACTTTGTGACCGCTCCCTGTTTTTTGACCAGCCTGCATTTAGTTAGGCACGTGCATATCATTCTTTTAAGTCAAAAATACAAAAACTCGGTGGGACGGGCCGCAACCGGTAAAGCCTTTGTTTGTTACTTGACCTACGGTAGTCGGACCGTAAACCAGACGGATTCCCTATTCCAAACAGTTAACGGGCTAGTTGGGAACGTTGATTGGGGAGAATCCCTTACTGTTGCCGCCTGCGATTTTCCATGCCTCAACAGTTTTGGCGCTAGAAGGAGGGCCGCCAGTGCATGGCTAGCCGAGGAAACCCGTTTTGCAGAGATTATTTCGCTGGTTACAGTTCTGAAAGTAGTGGACCACTAAATCCAATTCCAGAAGAAGAAAACAGAGAACATCTATATCCTGTTCGCAATGAAACTGTAAATGATCTAAGAAGACATACCCGTGCATATGTAAAGAAGATCGGAGGGTTGCCAATTATCCCCGAGTTTCCTAGAAGAGAGTATAAGAAGAAAGACCGTCCTATAATAGAAGATTCAGTGTTGGTTGGAGACTGGTAAGAGCTTGTGGAGACTGCCTTACAAGAGATTGAATTGCCTTTGAACCAAATAGGCCTAGACACTCCTCACAGCTCTCCTGTTCACACCCCTGTTGGTTCACATCCTCCCACCCCTGTTGTTTCACCTCTGCATTCTCCACCCTGACTCATGGCCGGTGTTAACGCCAATCAACCCCCACCTAATCCTCCACCACCGGCATGGAAAGCTAGATCACCTCTAAATCTGACCCCACCTCTACACGACCTACCTCAAGCCTTCGAAAAGTTATTGCCTAAGTTTGATCCCAATGAGAAGATATTGGTAGACGACCACTTGCAGAGTTTTTATTTGGCTATAGAAGGATTAAGGGCAGGGGAGCATGAAGATGTGGTTTGTAGACTTTTCCCACATACCCCCAAAGGAGCTGCGGCTTCGTGGTATTTTGGATTTCCCGCCAATTCTATCCCAAACTGGGATACTTTTGAGAGAATGTTCAGAAGTAAGTATGCCATCCAAAAGACTCACGCTGCCCTCATGAAAGGACTGTGTGCATTGAAGAAAGAGAAAAAAGAAAAAGTGCACAACTTCACACAAAGGTTTGCATCATATCTAAAAAACTTCTCCGAAACAGATAAGCCTTCAGACAAAGTACTGATCGAATACTATACTTCAGCGTTGGGTCCTGATTTAGCCATGTTTGCAAAAGGCAGAGCCAAGCCTACATTGACAGAGACCTATGAAGAGGAAGAAGTGGTGGAAGCGGAGAGAGAAAGTGTGGAGGACTATCTGGAGCAATCAGGAGAGAGAGGTGCGGGAAGAAAAACCTTACTGTTCACCAAACCGAAAGAAGAAAAGATGCCAGACTATGAAAGTATGGATAAAATGATGCAAAAGCTGTCCAATAAGATCATAGACTTAGAAAAGGAAAAAGAAACACAAAAGTTTTTTAGGCCATACTATAAGAAAAGAGAGGATAGCAACCAGACCCAAACTCCTCCTCAGAAAACGACATCCATGAATCTGACAGAAATAGGGATGGAAAATTTCTGTACTTTTCATCAACAGCCTCATTCCGAAAAAAACTGTCCGCAATGGATAAATTCTATGACGTTGGTCATGAATCAGATGTTGGATTCGAGATTGGTAGAAGAAGATGATGATGAAAGGAAAGAAAATGCCGCATCCACTTCTACGAAAGATCAGGAGGAAGAGACTATGGCATTATGGAGTTCTGTTTCCGTACTCGACACAGAAGAAGAAAATACACAGGGACGCAAAGATATCAGGGAGGCTAACGTCACAACTAGGAGCAAAGGGGAGGTTAGTGATGACAGTCTTCTGCTCCCAAAGATTCGAAGGCTTCAAAGAAATATAAAAAAGAAATTTCAAGACAAATCATTGGCTGATCAGATTCTGGAATTTACCATTACCAGCAAAAATCCGAAGCAAAACAGGACGCCGCCCAGGCCAAATGAAGAGAATGCGAACGCTGATAAATCTCAGTCCATTAGACAACCAATCGAATATGACGTTGTTGAAGATTTAAAGAAGATAAAGGCAAATGTCCCGCTGTTTGAAATGTGCAAAGTGCCTCAGCAGAAAGAAAAATTGTTGAAAGCACTGGAAACATCGGAAGAGAAGTTGCCCATAGACAATCAGCCTCGGGAGGAAGAAGAAATCGGGGAAGCTAGTACTGGAGGTAAGTCTAAAACCAAACATCCACCTTTCCTCTTGACATTTGAAATTTTTAACCATAACGTGCATAATTTTCTAGCGGACTCAGGGGCGTCAATTAATTTCATGCCCATATCAGTATGTAAGAAAATAAATGGGCAGCCCAAGCCAACCACGTGGAAAGTGGTGCAGTTGGATAGGACGGACGTCAAGGTAGTTGGCAAAATGGAGGATGTGCTAATCTGCTTGGCATCCGATGATAGAGTGTGCCAAGTCATCAACATTGTAGTGGATGACATACCAGATGCTTACGGCTTGGTCTTGAGCAGAGATTGGTTGGCCAAATTAAATGGGTATTTCGCCACAGATTGGTCACATCTTTGGTTGCCGTACAAAGGGAGTCCTAATCAGATCAAGGTTTTGAGAGAACCTCATATGAAGTACAATGTCACTCAATTGGATGGGAAGAATGTACCAGTTGAATCTGTATTGGGAAACTACTTTCTTGAACTAGAACCAGGGAATTATCAAGTGGAAGAGGCTAGCAGCACACCTAACACCTAGCCTGATCTCCTTCGTTTTTCTCAGGCTGATGAGTTTGACTGTAAAATAGTAGATTTAGCTGTAGGAGTAGATTCATTTCCAGTAGATAATGTTATCTGGACTTTATATTTCAATGGCTCAAAAACATTAGAAGGGTCATGGGCCAGCTGCGTCCTTATTGATCCACAAAAAAATAAATACTTCTTGTCCTGTAGGTTAGAATTTGAGTGTACTAACAATACAGCTGAGTATGAAGCATTACTACAGGGACTCAAGAAAGCGATTGAGCTACAGGTTTGTAATTTAAAAGTTTTTGGGGACTCAGAAATAGTTGTAAAGCAGATAAAAAATCAAATACACTGTATCTCCCCTCATTTGAAAGCTTACCAAAACGAGGTATGGGAATTGCTTAAAAGTTTTCATGCATTTAACATTATTTCAATTCCGAGGATAAAAAATGCAGCTGCTGATCTTTTAGCTACGTCAGCTGCCAGGTTGGTTCCCACTAATAACAAATGCTCTATCGAATTGCTTTTCAAGCAATCGGTACCCGACATGATTACCAACTTGCGAGTATTTGATGATGATCAACAAATAATCGAATGCTTGACAAATGATGAGACTTTTAAAGGAGCTATCATAGACGATGAGGAACATCAGGCTGAAATGAAATATGACAATTTTATTCCCAAAGGAGTCAGGACACTGGAGAAAATGTTTGACTTGAATGAGAAATTTAGGAAACCCGCTAACGTGAAGACACACAGCTCAACTTTACAGTTCGAGCTGATAAACTTAGGGACTAAAACGGAGCCCAAGTTTGTGAACCTTGGCAAATGTTGTTCACCAGCAGGAAGAGACAAGTTCCTCAGTTTGTTTGAATAGTACAAAGATGTCTTTGCATGGACGTATGCAGATTTAAAAACTTATGACACTAATATCATCAAACATATCATTCCTATAAAAGCAGGCGTCAAACCATATCAGCAGCCGTTGAGGAAGATGCACCCAAAGCTGGAACCACTAATTCAAAGCGAGGTGAAGAAACTACTGGACGCTTGGATTATCTTTAAAGTCAGGCATTCTGAATGGGTGTCAAACCTGGTTCCTGTCAGGAAAAAATCGGGAGAGATTAGGCTGTGCGTGGACTTCAGAAATCTAAATCGCGCCTCAGACAAAGACAATTACCCGGTACCTCCCATGGAGCAATTGCTACAAATGGCTTCTGGCTCTGAAATGTTTTCATTGTTGGACGGTTTCTCTAGCTACAACCAAGTGCTAGTAGCCGAGGAAGATAGATTAAAGACAACTTTCAGAACTAAATGGGGAACATTCGCCTACAGAAGAATGCCTTTCGGACTTATTAATGCCGAAGCGACATTCCAGAGAGCTATGGATATAGCTTTTCAGGGACTGATAGGACGAAGTGTGGTAGTTTACCTTGATGATATCACAATATTTTCCAAGAAACAAGGGGAGCACGCGTTCCACCTAAAGAAAATTTTCGAGCGTTGTCGGAAGTATGGCATTTCCCTCAATCCTAAAAAATGTGTGTTCACTGTCACAGAAGGCAAGTTACTGGGGCATATAGTTTCAAAGAAAGGTATCTCTATAGACCCATAAAGGATTAAGGCCATTGAACAAATTCCCATGCCTCATAATAAGAAGGGAATGCAATCCTTCATGGGAACAATAAACTTTGTAAGAAGATTCGTGCCTGATTTTGCCCAGACTGTCAAACCATTGCAGCAGATGGTCAAGCAAAACGCACAGTTTAAGTGGACTGAGACCAAAAAGAATGCTTTCAGTGAAATCAAGACCGCTGTTGCACATGTGCCCTCTCTTAAAAGTCCAGACTTTGACAAAGACTTTATTATGTATACTTTTGCGTCCGATGATTCATTGGCAGCCGTACTTACGCAAAAGGAAGATGGGGGTGATGAATTCCCAATTTCTTTCATGAGCACTGGGCTACAGGGGGCTGAATTAAACTACCCAGCCATTGACAAATAGGCATACGCAGTATTTAAGGTAGTCAAGCAATTCAGACCTTATATACTAAAAAATCAAACCAAGGTAATAGTCCCTTACCCAGCCGTAAGATCCCTTCTCATTCAAAAGGAATTGGGAGAAAGAAGGGGCAACTGGGTAACAGCCCTTCAAGAATACGATTTGGAATTCAAACCAGCCACTATAGTGAAAGGTCAGGGGCTATGCAAGCTGATGACTGGAAGCAGTAATAGTGAAGAACAGGCATGGGATAATGAAGCTGAATTGCATGTAATGGATGTTTGTCCTTTATTCATAGCTCCTGAATCTTGGTATAGATACCTTGTACATTACCTGCAGTCAGGGGTATTGCCTGAACATTGGATTTCCAAACAAAGAAGAGATTTGCGTCTAAAGTCAGCTTCCTACCAACTCGTAGAAGGCATATTATTTAGAAGAAACTATGATGGAGTCCTTCTAAGATGTCTGGAAAGAGAAGACGCTGAGAAATTAATGTCTGAATTACACGATGGTCCGGCTGGCGGACATTATTCAGGAGACACTACAGCCCACAAAATCCTTAGGTCCGGTTACTATTGGCCAACACTCTTCAGGGATGCACATGCGCACGTTAGAAAATGTGATACTTGCCAAAGATGTGGTGGAAGACAACCCAGAGCAGCAGCACCTCTAAAGCCTGTAATGATCACTGAGCCTTTCGAGCAATGGGGAATAGACGTCATTGGATAAATAAAGCCAAATTCCTCCCTGCTACACAAGTATATTCTTACTGCAACTGATTATTTCACCCGCTGGGTCGAAGCTATTCCATTGCGCAAGATAAATGAAGACGAAGTCATCAATTTTCTACAAGACCATATCATGACCAGGTTTGGGGTTCCAAGTTCGTTAGTTTTTGATAATGCTAAATACTTTTCATCCATTAAGATTACTACATTTTCTCATGAGAAAGGGATAACATTACACTATTCTGCTAACTATTATCCACAAGGGAATGGCCTGGCTGAATCCTCCAATAAAAACCTCATTAGAATCCTTAAGAAGACCGTCATAGAAAACCAGCGAAGTTGGCACTCAGCCTTACCCAATGCCCTGTGGGCTGATAGAGTTACCCCTAAGTCTGCCATAGGAGTGTCACCCTTTACCCTTGTGTACGGAAAGGAAGCCATCCTTCCCCCCAACATCCTACTCCCATCTTCCATACTAGCTCAAGAGTCTAGGGGGTCGGATGATGAAGTTATCCAAGTAAGAATATACAATCTTCTGAAAGCAGAAGAGGCCAGATCCAAAGCTAGAGAACGTTTCCAACAGCAGCAGGAGGTAGTGAAAAGATGGTTTGACAAGCACAAATCCAGGAAGAAGGACTTGGAAGTAGGGGACCTTGTCCTAAAATGGGATCATCCCCATGATGAGAAAGGGAAGCACACTAAGTTCCAACAGTTATGGGTAGGTCCGTTTCAAATCACCGCTAAACTTGGCCCTGCTACCTATATGTTATAGGATTTACAGGGGTGGGAGGAGAACCTGCCAGTTAATGGTCTGGTTCTCAAACCTTATTTTTCTTAAGTTGTTTTTGAGATTTCTGACTTGTACATAAATAAATTGTTTTGAGTTATGCTTTCTTTTGTTTTAAGTGAGTCTTTGTTTTCAATAAAGGTGGTTAACTCGTGGTTATGTGGGGAACTCCAAATTTCTGGAAATGGCAAACATTCGTTGAATAGTTAGACTATGGTTTTCCATGTGAATTTCTTCCACCAAATAGTTTCTCGAAATCTTTGTGTGCATTGAGGTCCTGCTTAACCCCCTATAAGGTCAATCAGATTCAAAAGTCTAGAATACTATGCTGAGGCTCCGCGCACTTTACACTTAGAATCTAAGGGGCGATGGCAGGGGACCCACGGAGAAGAGCAAGATGAACAGGGTGTTAAATCTAAATGATCCCATGCCAGGAATTAAATGCCAGAAGGTAGATAAGAGTCAGAATTCTTATAAAAACATCATGCTCCAAAGCTAAATCCAGATCATAAAGTACTAATTTTCCAATGATCCTCTCCGCCCATGAGCTGAAACCTTAAGCAAATCACTCACACAAAAGGGCACTATGGGATAGAGGATCCTGAATTAAAATTCAGTAAGAAAGGCATGCATGGAGACTCTTATCCAAAAAAGTACAAAATCCAAAAAGCACAAAAGCTGCTAAGATGGCATGGGAATGAGGAACAAATGAACGTTTCTGTTCATCACCTGCTACAATCCTGTGGTGTCCAATGTCGTTAGCCCCTGAAAAGCAAAATTAATAATGAACTCATATTTTGGCCTCGGCAGAGTTATCCGGACTCGAAAATCTTGTCTCATCGCCCGAATTGGACCAATGTCAATGATCGAGGTACACACTTCGGTTATCGAGAAATCTGTATAGCTGGAAAAGTTCAATGGATACATTTGTTGTAGGACAGTCTGCTATTCAAGGAAGAAATCACCCAGAGATCTAGGTTCACCAGGAAATCGCCAGTTGTTGCTGCCACAACCTTTCTCCCCGATTTTAGTTTTTCACTTAAACTCTGGGACCCCTCCTCATCATTATTTGCTTGGATTGATTGTTAAAAGCTTGGCATCCTCGACCATAGCTGTTCATTTTAAATTTTAATGTCCACCTTTTTTGTTTGCTTCGGCTAGTTTTGTTTGAGTCGCACGGTCTGTTTTAATACCCATAAAGCATAAAAATTTGCCTTAACAAAGAAATTTGATTTTTTGGCCTCAATTGGGCCTTAGAGCTGTCGTTTTTCTCTCTGGATCGGGCCTCTTCCAGAATATGCTGAGCCCAAACTTGCCCGCCGTTGCGGCTCCTTGATCAAACTGTCCACCCGATTGAAGTTTCATCTGACGCCCGATTCGTTTGATTCGATCGCTTGCTCCTAAGTTTCTCATTGTCCGCCGTTGCGGCCGGGAGGATAAAGTCAGCACCTGATTATAGTTTCACCTGACGTCTGACTCATTGCCCTTTTCTCCCGCCCACGTCACTCAACCCTTGCATCATCCGCCGTTGCGGGTGGTGGAGCATACCCTCCTCTCCGGCGTCCAATTGCCTTTGTCGCCCGTGTTGTTATCCGCCCGCTTCTTATGCTCCTCCGACGTTGCGGCTCCTGGAGCCTTTTTCCATCTGGTACAGAAGATTCATCCCGTCTGATCTGGCTGTCATCCAGCCGCCGATTCCTCCAAGCTTATGCGAGCCCCGCTCGGATGAACCAGGCCATCCCATTGTAGATTCATCATTATGGTTAAAAAAATTGTTTCAATGCTTAATATTTCGATTGGTGGATAATGCATCAAAGCCGTTTGCAGGAAGCATCCCCTAAATCGCTGAAGTTACTTGTAGCGAAGAAAAGGACAACACAGAGGAATGTCAGGGGCACCGACGAGGCCGTTTCGGCAGTTGCTGTCAGAAGGTAAACGCTTAGGGAAAATGATTGGGAAAAACGTAAGGACCAGATAGGAAGCTGAATCGTCAAGGGCACTGAAAGGTCACACGCTGAGGGTGACCCAAGGGGCAGCAGCTGTAATTTAAATAAGGGGAATGAAGACTGAAAAGGGGCTTTTTCCCTTAGAAAATTTTGTAATTGTTGGCTTGTAAGAGGAACTACTTCGTTTTGCTAAGTGAACTGCAATTTTGTCTGCTGGAAAGAGTAAAGAAGTGGAATGTACCAATGCAATTCAATGAATAATGTTGAAGAGGAACTATTTCGTTTTCAGCTGTATTTCATTTGCTGTAAGAATATTCGATGTTTTGAACCTACGTTCTTGTTAAATGTTCTTCAGTAATTTTTCTGGGATATATTTCCACTAAGAGCAATAAATGTTGTTACAGAATGACCGGCTATCTGGTTATTTGAATATTTGCAAGCGTTCATGTGCTTTAGGAGAAGTATCAGCTATCTGTGATTTTTCTTACTATATATGATAATGTATTGCTCAGCCAAAATGATAACCATGCTCCCTAGGGATAGTGTAGATAGTTAGCTTATTTCTTTTGTATCCGGTTGAATGCTTGTGAGCAAGACGAAAGGTAAGAACCTGCGCATCACTTTGTGACCGCTCCCTGTTTTTTGACCAGCCTGCATTTAGTTAGGCACATGCATATCATTCTTTTAAGTCAAAAATACAAAAACTCGGTGGGCCGGGACGCAACTGGTAAAGCCTTTGTTTGTTACTTGACCTACGGTAGCCGGACCGTAAACCGAACGGATTCCCTATTCCAAACAGTCAACGGGCTAGTTGGGAACGTTGATTGGGGAGAATCCTTTACTGTTGCCACCTGTGATTTTCCAGGCCTCAACACATCCATAGGTAGCATGGATTCCTTGATACTGCTGGTGAAATTCAATATTTCAAATGTTAATATTTTCTTGCCATACCATTAGAGAAAATTTCAATTTAAAATGGTGTTATGGAGAGAAATTCCTGTGTCTTGGGGTACCACAACAGATAACTTAACTCTAGAAATCAATCCTTTCCTATATGCAAGAGAAACCAAACAACTAACACTAAAGGATCTCGATTCATACCTTATTCCAGACGGTTGATGTAGATCCCCATTGAACTTTCCAACTTTAGCTTGAATTGATAAATTGCTTCCTCAACATTCAATAAACAAGGCAAGCATACTATATATAATTGTGTTAGCTCTACTCTAGCATATATAATCAATAACATATAAGCATTTGAAATCATCCATGGATAAAATATTCATTCAAACACACATTATTGGATAGGAAAATATATTTCTATTAATACAAAATTAGATATTACAATGAATACAACCTCTGTCAGCACGTCTACAAATCGGAGAAACCGAGTCCCTCACTTGGGCCTCCACCACTTCAATCCTCCATCTCTCAATAGCAAGCTCACAAGAAAAAGATAAGCTTGGGAAGAACATAAAAGCACTCCAAGAGACAAAGGGGATGTAGACTCAAGCACAAGTTTCTCCAACAATGGACTATAGTTCTCTTGCTCTCAATTCCTCATGCCTTCAATGTATCCAAAGGGTTCCTTATATAGCTCTTCAATGGGGTAATGAAAGGTCAAATCTGAGCTATTTCAAGGCATATGGAATGCCTGGAGACAAGTGAGTTAGATCCACATCAAGGAAAACTCCAAAAGAATTTGGCATTTTTCACACATCCCGATGTATGCGGTTTTAGGGGTTTAAAAGTTGCGTGTAGCAAATTTTACATGTTTTTAGGGATGATATTGGAAACATCAAAGGAAAAAAAATGGTCCATGGGGTCTAAGGAGTCTGCAGAGGGACAGGGAAGGCCATAAAAGTGTGATTCACCATGTGTGGTAAAATCAGCTATTATAGATGCCCCCTAATGTGTGAGGTCAGAGGGGTCATACGATGGCCGAAATACATTATAAGTCCATCCCAGAAATGAAGTGATGAAGAACCCAGTGGAAGAACCAGCCATCCAATCAGCACTATACAATGATACAACTCTACACATAACTACAAATACATATAGCAATCCCAGATACATAAGAGTACAATGGCCATGAATAAGCATGATGCAATATGACATATGTGGTCATCGCCACGTACAATATACATAGATCAGAATCTCCATGATGAATATATACAAAGGATCATGATCTCCATGAAAGTTGAAGATATATAATAGATCAAGATCTGCATAATGGCTGGAAATGTCTGACATATACTGGAATCAAGTCACGAGAGCTGAAATCTCATGAACACTGGCACAATCAAGGAGGTAGCATATATGAGATGCCACCAATCTGGAAGGTCTTCTACACAAACTACTATGAGTACATATCCTACTATGTGAATAGAAGTGTCAAGGTCAAACATAGTAGTCCATCGTCTGATTACCGATCATTGATGTATATCGTTAACAGACGCGAGATCACCCACTGATAATGAAAATGGAAATCAAGGTACTAGAGTGCAAACCAACAAGTGTGAATAAATGTGTTGAGGTTGAACACTTGAGAGAATCCATCAATTAGGGGATATTGATGTATTCCCAAAAAATGTCGATGGCGAGAAAACCTGCCAATGATGACTTTAAGTCTCAAGGCACTCAAACATGACTCTATATTCCTATTTGAGAATAAATGATCTGAAGTTGATGGGATGAAATCCGCTAGAAGGAGGGCATTAAGGCATCCCCCATAATACAACACAAGGTACTCAGCAAAGCTGTATAATGTGGAAGGAATCGATCATAAGGTGCACAAACCAGTAACTGTACCGGGAATGGCCAGCATGCAAATTCAAGATAAATGAGGAATGGTCAACTCAGGTTTCAACTTCCTTCGAACAAGAGCATAAAGGTGAATGGTGACTGAATGTAGGCAGCATAGACTCAATATGCAAAAATGGGACATCTCTGCGACACAGGAGGCATCGACAGAGGCTCCATAGGGACTAGAATCTTAACTAGTTGGTGGAGATAAACTCAGATAAATGAGTACAGCTCCTAAATTCAAACTATTAACCCAACCAACAGATGTGATATACAGTGCTTTGTTTGAAGGTGACACGACTCGACTGCTGCCAAAGATAACATCTTTCCTTGTCCGGCTTTTTGGTTTTTTAATTTTTTTGTACTTTTTCAAATATTTGAAAAGATTGAAAAAGAATAAAATCACTTTAAAGTTACAGACTACGAGGAGACGAGTGTCAAATGGTCAAACAAACTAGTTCCAAGTAGTGGAACATACCTATGCTTAATGTAAATACACATGTGTAGGATAGCGAAACTCAGGGGAAATTTCCCTCCCGGTAAAAATAGGGAATCAAGTTGCAAAGGATATATAAACTAGCTTTGCATGGCTAGACATGAGACAAGCTTGGGCTATATGGCTAATACTCAAAGTCAGGGAAGTCGGCATAAGGCTTAATGAGACAGGAAAAGCTCATGATAATGCAATTACAACTTGACAGAAGGGAGTCCTGGGAAAAAGGCCAGCAAAAAGATCAAGAGGAGTATGAGGAGTTTGTGCAAAGTCATGGAGGTACTATACAAAGGACTCCCGGACCTAAGAGAGGACTCATAGCATGGGTACCAAATGCAAAGGGGAGCTAACTAGGGTACCCATGTAAGGTCAAGCTCTACCATTCACATCATGTCACTTCTAAAATAGTAAGAAGGTTTTGTTACAGGATAGAATAGGTTTGTACCTAAGGTTATAATGAAACGGTCATAAGTTCATGCAAAATGCAAATGGAGGTGAAATCTAACCTATATTCCAGTTCAGACATAATACCTATTATAGACACAAATGGGTCAAAACCTCGAAGAGAGTGTACAAAAACTGGACCCTACATGACAACCATATAAGTCCAAAATAACCCAAAATAGTTAATAAATAATCCAAACTATAGGGAATAGGGAGGAATTATCATGACAAATAAATTCAAAGGAAATAGTGCGGTGGACAATGGGCCATAAAGAGGAATGTAAAGAGTAGACCCAACATTCACGTATCCACTACCACCCCCATGAGGGTGACCACTAGTGTAAAGACCAAGCGAATGGAATAAAAATCATCCATAAAGGGAGTAGAGGATGGAATATGACCATTCCCAAATCTATGAGCATGGTAAGGGGCTGTGATGCCCCCAAGTCTGACACCAGGTTTAGTACTAGGACCAAGGACAGGAGATAGGATACCAGGCATGCCAAAAATAAAAGGACCCAAACTCAAGGGAGCATAAATATACTGAAGTAACCATGATCCCAAAGGCCAACTAGCACACAAAGAGCACACTCCTAAGAAAATCTATAGCCAAAATACAAGCAAACCCAGGGGAGGATATGTGAGCTCCCAAATGCAGCAGGTATGTCTCACCTAGGAGAGTCTCGAAACTCCCATACACTACAAGCAGAGGTACATAACCAATTATAGTGGCCCTTAGCTTCAACACATAAAGTGACTGTGCTATCCGACCTCTACCTGGCCGGGACACCTACAAAATAACCTCTCCAAGTACCCCCTGTGATACCTAGGTAAGGAAACTAAGGTCACCTCAATATAACCAATTCTCCGGCGGACAGTCGCAGGCAGGATCGACCGTATGGGCAGGATAGCAAAGCCCGAAACTCTTGAAAGAGCCCCCAGATATGAATACAATCCTGGAAATATGTCCAGTGCTACTCAGTGATGACTAGGGGTCATACCAATCATTAACCACTCACACTACCTCATGCTTAACTCCCTTGTAAGAGGAGGATCCTGAGAAACACTAATTATACCAAGGAATTTCACACTCTCACCTGTACAGACACATAATTGTTTTGTTTAGTGGTCTTGTAGAATTTACTCATAATGAACTATTCCAAGACTCTAAATCCTAATCTTGTTGGTGCACCCTATAAAAGAAAAGAGTGTAATTCATTTTATTATGCGTTGATTTTAATTGGTTGTAATTACTCAAAGGGAAATGGACGTGCAACTAATGACATTATGACTCAGCAGTGAAATAAATATGCACAGCATAACAAACAATGCTAAGTGCAATCTTTGTCAAATGAAAAATAGGGTATGCCACCACATGAGATGCATAAATATATATTCCTTTCCGAATGTCAATGCAATCCTTCCTATATGAAAGCCTAAACACAACTCTCATCCAAGCAATCCAATGCAAGTACCTCCTCAAATCCATTTGAAAAAAATGCAACTACCCTGTATTTTTCAGTATAAAAGAACGAAAAATGCAATAAAACTCATCTAAAACTCTCAGTCTCTGTAGCAAGTATAAAACACAAGTCCAGCAAGACACTGAGACAAAAATGAATAATGCACTAATGACAAAACAAAAAGGATAAATGACTAAAACTGCTTTCAAATAAAAATCAATGGAAAGGTAGTCTCTGGTCACAAAAGAAGCATCCAACAGACAACATCAGACCCAAGGAAGACCCAACCACACTCACAACCCACCCAACAACTTCCCACAACATCAATCTCACCAAAAGGGAGGATGTACGTGACTATTTAAAGAACAATTGCATATGTACACGACTTTTGGCCAAAAATCCGCGTATGTATGAGACTTTTGGGCAAAAATCCATGTATATAGAAAAGGCAGTGGTAAAAGGTAGGCCAATGGTTAAACCAATAAATGGGACTGTCAATGGATAAACATACTATAAAATGTGACATAGAAACAAGGAGAAACAAAGAGCAAGTCAATAATATCAAGCACATTGTGCCCCCAACCCCAAATAAAAACAAGGAACATCCCCAACGGAGTCACCAATTTTGTTATAGAGAGAAATTCCTATGGCTTGGTGTACCACAAAAGACAGCTTAGTTCTAGAAATCAATCCTTTCCTATATGCAAGAGAAACCAAACAACTAGCACTAAAGGATCTCGATTCGTACCTTATTCCAAACGGTTGATGTAGATCCCCATTGAGCTTTCCAACTTCAGCTTGAATTGATAAATTGCTCCTCAACATTCAATAAACAAGACAAGCATACTATATATAATTGTGTTAGCTCTACTCTAGCATATATAATCAATAATATATAATCATTTGAAATCATCCATGGATAAAATATTCATTCAAACACACATTATTGGACAGGAAAAGATATTTATATTAATATAAAATTAGAGATTACAATGAATACAACCTCTGTCGGCATGTCTATGAATTAGAGAAACCGAGTCCCCCAGTTGGGCCTCCACCACTTCAATCCTCCATCTCTTGATAGCAAGCTCACAAGAAAAAGATAAGCTTGATAAGAACACAAAAGTGCTCCAAGGGACAAAGGGGATGCAGACTCAAGCACAAGTTCCGGCAACAATGGACTATAGTTCTCTTGCTCTCAATTCCTCATGCCTTCAATGTATCCAAAGGGTTCCTTATATAGCTCTTCAATGGGGTAATGAAAGGTCGAATCTGAGTGATCTCAAGGCATATGGAAGGCCAGGAGACAAGTGAGTCAGATCCACATCAAGGAAAACCCCAAAATAATTTGGCCTTTTGCACACATCTCGATGTACGCGGTTTTAGGGGTCAAACCCACGTATATACACGAGAAAGGGTTTAAAAGTTTTGTATAGCAAATTTTGCATGTTTTTAGGGATGATCTTGGAAACATCAAAGGAAGAAAAATGGTCCATGGGGTCTAAGGAGTCTGCAGAGGGACAGAGAAGGCCATAAAAGTGTGATTCACCATGTGTGGTAAAATTAGCTATAACAAATGGGCCTTCCAAAAATAATCCAAATTCCATGTCATCATGTATTATCCAATCAAAATGCTTTAAAATTCAAAAAGGGAGCACCTCTTAAACAAATTTTTAATATAAATTTGGGGATAGGTATCATAAAAAAACTACTTTTTTGTTCATATTTTCGACATATCTCCCTATGTTTTTACTCAAATTTCAATCAGGAGAAATCATTGGATGCAGAATTAAATTCTGCATCCAACAAGTACCACTCAGCATACTTTTGACGGGTCCCACTACCCCAAAAACAAGAAATACCTGAAAAATGTGATGATGACATCATCATCACATTTTTTCAGGTATTTCTTATTTTTGGGGTAGTGAGGCCCATGAAAAGTATGCTAAGTGGGTACTCGTTGGATGTAAAATTTAATTCTGCATCCAATGAGCTCTCCTGATCAAAATTTGAGTAAAAACATAGGGAGATATGTCGAAAATACGAACAAAAAAAGTAGTTTTTTCTTTTCTTCCTCCAAAATTAATAAATATTATTTTATTATTTTTCCTTAGGAGGCCCATTTTGAGTTGAAATTTCCTCTAATGCATGTAGCTTTTTCAATTGACGTTGTCCATGAAGGTAAAACCATTGGACATATAGTGGTCGACAAAGGTTCTTCCACGTGTGTAATCTTGATGTCTTGTTGGAAATCCCTAGGTTTACCAAAGCTAGTTCCATTGAACACTTTACTTACTTCTTTCAATGGAAGGTATTTCGGTTAACATGGTATCCTACCAGCTTTTAAAATGAAGTTGGTAGGGAAACCAGTGGCTGTTGAGGTAGAAGTGATCGATGCCGCATTGGATTATAACTTGTTGTTAGGGAAAAGTTGGACTTACACCATGTGTGTGATCGCCTCGGTCATTCATCAAGTGGTGTGTTTCCACACGAAGGGAAGCTAGTTATTGTTGACCAACTTAGTTTCAC
The DNA here is from genome assembly GCA_001517045.1 of Pseudotsuga menziesii. Lineage (NCBI taxonomy): Eukaryota > Viridiplantae > Streptophyta > Pinopsida > Pinales > Pinaceae > Pseudotsuga > Pseudotsuga menziesii. The sequence continues at coordinate 105,615 of LPNX010774346.1, forward strand.
TTAGACGGGTCATTTTGGGACTAATGAGTCCATAGTACCTTTGATCGATCTGACCAAACCAGCTAATGAAATCTTGGGGGTTGGAATGTATGCATCTTTTATGGGAACATTTGATATCCCATCACGTATTAAATATCTAGGTTCTACGAGTGTAGGGAAGTCTATAGCGACAGTTGTTGATAGAACTGATCCTTGGGTCCTTCCTTCCTGTCATGAGCCTCAAGTGCCCTTATATAAAGTGGAAGTGGCTCATCAAGTTGTTCTTAATGCCACTGCTTATTCCATCGTGACTCCTTCTACATCTTAGAGGAGTCAGATTAATATTATTCGCCCTCCTGGGCAAAGAACTCTTTATATTCATACGATTTATTAAACATGGTTTTTCCTTTGGATGAAGCCATTTTGGAAGCTATGAGTGAACGAGATAATATTTGTGAATACCTTCACCATAAGTCCTACTTTCTTCTAGATTTGAGAAGAATTGAGAACCAAGAGTTCCATGTGAGACTAGTAGAGAATGTTGATTTCTTGATTAATCTTTTACCAAACGAGGGATTATTTGCTAAGGGGAATATGACAAATATATCTGATACCATTCTAATCAACATCTCTACAAACCCTAACGTCATTGAAAATGTGCATATTGGTGCAAACTACTCTCTGAACCTAAGATTTCCATATATATTTCCTTGTTTAAGGAATTCCATGGTGTATTTCCCTGGTCATATGAGGATATTCCAGACATAGATCCATCTATTATGGAATATGAAATCCATACTTACACCTATGCTAAACCTATTCGACAAAAGCTTCGACCTGTAAATTCACTAAAAGTAGAAGCCGTCAAGGATGAGGTTGAGAAGTTGCTGAAAGCAGGTTTCAATTACCCAATTATTCTGACGAAATGGGTATCCAATCCCATTCCTATTGATAAAAAACAAGGCACCATACACATGTGCACTGATTTCCATGACCTAAATAAAGCATGTCTGAAGGACAACTACCCCACATGCTTCATCAATCAAATCATTGATGCTTGTGCGAGTGGTGAATTATTTTTTGTTTATGGATGGATCTTGTGGGTATAATCAAATCCAAATCAAGCTGGAAGACTATCATAAAACAACTTTTATTTCTCCTTAGGGGGCATTCACGTGCAAGAAAATCCCCTTTGGTTTGAAGAATGTTGAAGATACCTTTCAGCGGGAAATGAACTTTTCCTTCCACAACATCAAGAATATTGTTGAGTCATACTTGGATGATATTCCTACCCATTCTTGCAAGAGGAGGGACCATCTAGATCAACTTCACATGATTTTTGAACGATGTAGACATTATAAGATAATCTTGAATCCTGACAAGTGTGTTTTTTGCGTCGATTCGGGGAGGCTACTAGGTTTTATTGTGTCAAACAAAGGAATACAAGTGGATCCTTTAAAATTCAAGGCTATTGTAAATCTTCCTCCTCTTCGTTCCATCAAGAAACTTCATAGCTTGTAGGGGAAATCTAATTTCCTTTGGCGTTTTATAGTCAATTATGCCAAGATAACTAAGTGTTTCATGCATTTTCTTAAGCAAGACACCCCATTTCTATGGGATGAAACCGACAGCTCGCATACGAGGCATTAAAAAATGATTTATTGTCAGCTCCTTTATTATGTCCACTAGATTACTCTACATATTTTATATTGTATTTGGCTGCATCAGAGTCGACTATAGGGGTAGTATTGGTTCAGGAGGATGACAGGCTCCAGAGCATGTTGTATAGTATCTCAGTCATGCATTAGCTGGTCCAAAACTCAGGTACTCCCATGTTGAGAAATTAGAATTAGAACTTCTCTATGTTGTTTAGAGGCTGCATCACTACTTTTAACTGAGGACAACCATAGTGGTGGCATATGTAAATAATTTTCAGTATGTTTTGTCTCAATGCATATTTGGGGGGAAATTCAACAAGTGGATAGTCATTCTCCAAGAGTTTGACTTGGATTTCCAATCTTCTAAATCCAAAAAATCCTTCATTTTTGCAAAGCTATTCTCAGAATTTCCTATGGAAAAGAATGTAGTTGTAGAAGATGGCTCATTCCCAGATGAGTATACATTTATGATTTCCACCTCTGATCCCTAGTATGGAGATATCCTTGTATATCTATAAACTTTGAAGTTTCCTACGTCCTTCTCGCGGGAAGAGCGACGCAAATCGTGTGTCAATGAAAAAAAGTACCCGATCATTGGTGATACCTTGTATCAACGAGGCATAGATTCGATTTTGCTTCGGTCCCTCACCCATGAGGAGGTTGATCATGTCATAAATTATTACCATAACGGAGCATGTGGGGGTCATTTATCTGGGTTAGCAATGACCTAGAAAATTTTACATGCCAATTATTTCTGGCCCTTGATCTTCAAAGATTGTGTTGAAGCTGTGAATCGTTGTCATCTATGTCATATCTATACAAGAAAAATGTGGCCACATCCTGCTCCATTGTTTCCCGTCATCAAGGTAGGGCCCTTCACCAAGTGGGGCATATATTACATGGCATGTAACCTAGTTTCTTCCGGGCGGCACAAATACGTCATTGTCGTTGTAGACTACTTCACAAAGTGGGCAGAGGAAATGCCTACCTTCAAAGAAGATGGTGAAATGGAAGCTTACTTCATATTTAACCAAATCATTACTCATTTTGGTATACCAAAGCAAATTATCACGGACCATGGCAGTCATTTTCAGAATAGTATGATGAGCAAGATGACTACTATGCTAGGGTTCAGGCAAGATCATTCATCTTCCTTATACCCTTAGATGAATGGATAAGTAGAGGTAGTTAACAAGACCTTGAAAACCATTCTAAAGCATATTATAATGTAAGCCGATCAAATTGGCACATCATACTATATCCTAGACTTTGGGAATACCAGATTAATGTCAAGATTGCTACTGGTTTTTCATCTTTCCAACTCGTTCACAGGGTGGAAGCAGTCATGTCAGTTAAATGCAAGATTCCATCTCTTAATATAGCTATTCGTGTGCTTCCTAACACTACAGAATTAGAAGAATGTTTTCTTCATTTAGAAAATTTGGATGACCAATGTAGAGATGCGTTGATTGCAATCGAAGCTCACAATAATAGGTTCAAGAACCAATATGACAAAGCAGTTAAGCCGATATTTTTCTTTAAAGGGGAACTTGTTTTTCTCTGAGATCAAGACAAGGAACCCCTGGGGGCAGGGAAGTTCAAGTCTATGTGGTTAGGTCCCTACGCCATTTCAAATGTTTTCAAAAAGGGATCATATGAGTTAACCGATTATGATGGAAATAAGTTGTCGGAGCCTGGGAATGGGCTCTACCTGAAGAAGTACTATGCTTAGTCATGGTACTTGTTCTTGTATTTTTATGTACAATAGTTTGGTTAGTTGGTTAGTGTTTCTTATATAGTTGGTTGGTTGTTTCATATGTCAGTCAAGTGGTTCATAGGTTTTTTAGATGGCTCTAGCCACCATACTTGTAACTTGGCTTCAGCCACCTAGGTTATCTATTCACCCTCAGGACAACTGGTTGCCTCTGGTAGCGCTTGCTTAGGTACAACTACTAATAAGATGGCTAAGTGCAGAGAATTTATTGAGTTGTTATGGGATTCTACACTACATGGAATTACCCATCTGGAGGTCAAATTTGACTCTCATCTCATGGTTTCCTAACTCAATGGTGATTACTAGGTGTAATACCCTACTTTTATACGTCAGTTTTTGCGTGTAAGATTACTTGAAAGAAAATTTGAATACATTTCATTTAATAAAATTTCAAGGAATTAAAATATAATTATTGATTCTTACATGAATTACATATTAGAATGGCACTTAATACACACTTTGTAAAATAAATATAGCATATTCATTTGAAAAACATGTAAATAACAAGAAACACATATCTATATGTAAAATATGTCCATAGATATATCGAGTTTTTTATCCATAGATCCTGTTATAACTATATCAATATACAAAAAATGGGATTTTCATCCATATATGTCTAAGTCTAGGCATGTTCATCAGCCTCCTTAGCTTCGTCTGCCTATATGGACTCCCTATAATGAAGAACAAACCTAGCTACCCTTCTAAGAAGGTGTATCCAGGTCGATGAAACCCCCATTACAAACTTCTGCATGATAATCGGGATCCTCTCTATCCACAGTGTAGGGATGCCTTGGGTTAACCTGGCCAACTTCCCCTCAATAACTCATAGCATGCTCTCATCCCTACCCTATGTGGGCCACACAAATGTCCTAGGATTCCCATCAGGGCGTACAGGTCCGACATCTGCAGATAAAATTTTAAAAATGATCAAGATCATATACATATGTATATATAAATTTATGAATAAAAATCATAAAAATCAAATAATTTAAAAAATATAAAATATACCTATCTCTCCCCATGCTTCCCCTGGAGGGAGGACGAGTTCATTGTCTCCTCGAAAGTCTAATATGGTATATGGTAATTGTTTGAGATCAGGCTCTTACCTTTCCCACCAAAGATAGAAATCATCGTCATAACTACTTTGGACTCCACCTCTGCCACCTTGGTGAAGAAATATGTCTCCCCATATAGTAAGTCTAGGCTGGCAGGGGGAGAGCGGTGGTAATGGAAGTGCAGGGCTGAGAGAAAGAACTCTCAAAGAAGAAGAACGACACCAAAATACTTGCATAATCGAATTTCTTCCTTCGTCCCCTCTTGCAATCAGAGATTTTTTTTTCTCATTATTGAGATCATACCCGAACACCAATCAAACACTGTGCCTTGCATACATGCCACTACAACTCACATATGAATCCAAGTGGCTAAGTGTAATGAAGAAGAGCCAAGAATCCTTGTTACCGTGCTTACCATCACTTGTAATGGAAAGCTATTTATTTGTGAGATTGGGACACATGTCCCCTTCTTATTTGTACCTGGTGGACAGTAAGTATCAATGTAATCCTGAACACTCATAGGGTCACCACCCCTACCAGTTCCCTCAAGGTTTATAGGCATGCCTCTATGGAAAAGCCATGTAATGAAATAAATGTCTTCTACTGTAATTTCTAATATCTCTTCCTGTAGATCAAATAGACCAAGGTCACGGTCCCAATATCCTATAAGAATCTCCAATAATTGGACATTGGCTCTCATGTTTGATGTACAGTAGAATTTTAGCAAGCCACATTGTTGTAATGCTTGCAAAGTTGGGGAATCCCACATTGCCTCTCGATCCATATCTTTATGTTCTCTCTCTCTCTCCACTCCAAAACCATTTTGTACCTACCCAATGACCACATTCAATCATTAGAACCCATCATTTTCTTTTGGTTTTGGCCATTTTTTAATTTTTTAAAGGTCGTGCAACATACGTGAATGTGCTTTCAGCACAGCACATGGCATACGCAGGTTGCAATGCAGAAACTCACGTATAGAAGGATTTGGAGGCTACATTGGTGTGTCTTTCTTTGTGTGTGGATTTTCATTGTTAATATTGTGACGAAACTTGTATTTTCTTTTCAATTCTTCCATATTTTCTTGGCTTATTTTTTGTCTTATAAGGGAGCTATCGCTTAGTAGGGTAAGAGAATTCCTTGTTTTGATTATTCTTTTACTCCTTAGTTACCGTTAGATCTCTTAGATATACATGTGATTTTTGTTTATATGCATGTGTTTGTTTTGTAGGTAACGCCATTATTTTTAACCTATCTTGTTCAAGCTTTGTTTATAGGAGAGAGTTGTTCTACTTGGACAAGGTTCTTGAGCTTGTTTGCATCTTTTCCCAGTTCAAGGCTTCAAGAAGAGCATAGTATCTAAATTTTACTGGCATGCATTTTTGTTGCAAGTGCAATAATGTGAATTTTTGACAATTTTTTCATAGTCTTCATAAAATTCTTGGCCTCCTTAATGAGCATAGATTTGTAACTTACCTATTTACCTTCCACATTAATTGTATCCTCTATTATTCCATAGGATGCATTCAACTATCTTGAATCAGAGGAGAGAGACTTCGTGAGGTAATCAATATTAGCTTAAATCCTCATAACCCTGTTGTTCAACTCCTACATTGTTTGTTTGGTGTAAAAATATCTTGCCTCTATTTATATCTCTCTCGATGGGCTCTTCTTTGTTCTTATGTTCAGCTTGAAACTGCACCATCACATAATATAAAATGTCGATGACCATAGAATCCATGTTGTCCACATGATCTAGATAAAAAAATTAATTTGCATCTTGTCTTCTTGACATGGAAGAGGAAACACTTGTTATAGTTCTAACTATATTGGCATGATTGAGGGTATGAATACCTCGATTAGTACTCTCTCATGATTTCCTTACTGGCAAGGTGTGCAAGGATCTAGCTGAAATACTCCACACTATTTTAGCATGAGGGAACAATCACAATATATGGAGAATGGTTTCCAACTAGGAATAGAAGGGGAAGAGTCCACTTCTCTTCCCCATAATAAGCAGTCTTTCCCTTATAATAAGGCCTTACTTGAGGACATTTCACCAAAGCACCTTGAGGTTTTTGGGAAGATTGTAGTGATTGAAACCTTTGATACCACTTATTCCATTCAAAGGAAGTCCCCATTTCTTATTGAGTCTATTGGAAATATAAAAATAAAAACATGGATGTAGAAAGGAGTACCATAACTTAGTGACATGGTTGGGAAAGGGATAATTGTTTTACCAAGACCACTCTATAGGTATACACTGTAACGACACATCATATGGGTCCCCACCATAATACCATAAAGGAGAGGAATTTATGTGGCAACAAATTAACCTTGCAAATAAAACAAACATCTCTAACTCCTTCATTGAACTTAATCTGCAAATCAAACCCCATGCTACATCTACATTGATATTTAGTACTCTTGACCCTATGTATAAGGATTTTTGGACCCATACTATGATGGTTAAGGCCCTCTATTAGAATAAATATTGACACGCGTCTTCAAAGGAATTGAATCTTCATTTCTACAAAGAAAAAAGGATATGAGCCTTCTTAGTCATCTAATATAATTGGTCTTCCTCTAATATTTCAAATAGAATACAATCAATTCCAAATCTTATCTTGCAGTCTCTTGATCTGAAAATATAAATTGAAAGAAATGAGGTTTAGTCCCTCTAAAATTCCTTTCCTCTGCCTTACACTTTCTAAGAGAAAACAATGGTCATAACAAAATGTCCAGCCATAGGGGCATAATAACTACAAGCACTATTCTTAAATTTTAAGTTCATTTTTTAGACATGTAAACATTGGTATTCAAAGCATTTCCCCATTGCAAAGGGGCACCCTAATTTTCCCCTTATGGAGGTACAAGGTTACCAAAATATATTTGTCATTGTTTTTGAGGAAATAGTTTTGTAAGCAAGATAGGTTTCCAAAATAACAAAGGGGCCTTTCTGGTCCAAGCCCTAGTCTAAAGGATCTTTTACTATAAGGAAATAGAAAACGAGATTTACTTAATCATAGTGAAAATGATGCTAGGTCGAGATTTTTGAAATCTAATCAATCAAAATGGTTTCCAAAGATACCAAAGATACAAATGATTTCCAAAGATACCAGGATAAAATATTTCATTGATTTTTAAAAAGAAATAAGATACAATAAAGTCTTTCTCGGAGAACATCAATAACACACATGACGAAAAATAATGAAGATCAAGAAAATTGTGCATTGTTTACCTCTTGGAGTCAACGTTCTTCTATTAGCACACAATTTTCTTATGGTGGAAGGGGTTTCCAAGAATGTTTGAGTTTGACCTGATTCCTGGCAATACACAAGGCAAGATTAAAGAGTTGGTTCAAAATTGGTTTTGGGTGTTATCCATTTTCCCAGTAAGTCTCTCAACATAGCTCTTCCCAGCCAATTTTATTCTATAAATTTAACTTTTCACCATGTTGAGAGCCTGTGAAAAATTGTTAGAAGAGTTATCAAGTAGTCTCCAGTATCCCTGCTCTCTGTTTCATGTGTAAACATTCCACTTACTTTCTGACGATCCTACACCACCAGAACAACTGATATTTCCAACTGCGGAAGGGGGGGGGTGAAATGATTTACAAAATTGTTATGCAAATTGGCCTTGTTGATGATTCAGAATGAGGATTGCAATACCTTTCATGAGATTTTATTCAACGTAAACATATAGGTCGGGGAAGAGGTTTACCCATAAAACTTGGATGAATATTCTTATTTATTTGGGGTGATTCTAGTTGATCAAAACCCTCCCTATCAGGGTGCATGTTGGATAAATAAAATTTGTGTGTAGATAATGTCGTAGGAATATGATACTTACTGTCCCAAGTTCCTTTCCTCTATTAAAATTTGGGCCATAGTACTCCAGCTTCGTTCAATCACCAGAGACATGCTTTCCCTTGCCAGAATAACCTGAGGTGTAGATATTTGCAGGCTCATAATGGAACACTATATTTAGACTTATAAGTCGATATAGTTTAAGAGGAGATTCCCAAATGACTTATGTCCTTAGTGGATACTTTCACTGTGCAGGGTCAGTAGATGAGGATGCAGTTGTGCACCACCATTACTTATTTCACAAGACTGGAACCGCGGGCCTCAATGAAGGCAGTAATAGGATCACAAAAAAGGAACCTAGAGAAGTAAGGCAAGGCCCATCCATTTCATTCATTGAAGAGAAGTTTAGGTCTGTTATGGTTGCAAAAATGCAATCCCATCAACTACAAGGATGATCAAAACCCTGTCTTGTGGCTTGGTAGCAGGAAGGTAGGAAAAGAATTACTTTAGATTTTCTATCAAATACTTCATAGCTTTTGAATGTCTTCATTCTTGGTAGAAGTTGAAAAAATTGGTAGAGGCTAGAAAATCGAAGGGGCTAGTTCATTTCATTTATGCCCTTCCAACTAATTTTTGTTTCTATGTTTTCTTTACTATTTTTATGTTTTTTTATGTGAAAAAATAACTCTTTAAATATTAATATTTATTAACAAATCCCTTTCAATAATAATTTTTTTATTAAAGTATTTAATTTTTAATTAAAAACATATTTTTTATATAATTTAATTTCAAATAAAAATAACAAGTATCATTATTATGCATCTGAAACCTAGATTCATTTCTGAAGTTAATGTGAGTCAACATGTAATGCAACATACAAAATGGTTAACACGTTGGGCCAAAGGTGTAATTGAAATTGTGATATTCTAGTTTTCAATTAAAAGATGTGTTTCTATTAAGGAGATTAATTTTTGATTAAAAGATAACAATAGACTCATTTACTCCTATTTTTTGTTGATCATGCACTCTAAAAATCAAGGGTGGAACAAAACAAACTACTAATAGTGGCACAGACAACTCAATAGTAAATGGGTTGACATTATGTATTTGACACAGATTCACTGATAAACTTAGGAAACAAAAAAAAGGTGGAACATAGAATCCTTTCCAGAGGTTAGTGCTAGGCCATATGTAATGCAACATACAAAAAATTTCAAGGTTAACATGTTTAATCAATGGTGTAATTAAAAGTGTGACATTTTGTTCCAAAGGACTTGACTTAAAAGGCAGTTTATTGGGTATTTGCTTTATATTACACATACTTGACCTGACCTATCTTATGAATTTTGTGTGGCTTCAAGATACATGGATCAACCTCTTGAGATCCATTGGAGAGCAGCCAAGAGGATCCTAAACTTTTTTCAGGGAACAACAACTCCTAGTATTTTTTATAAAGAAAAATCTAACTTAGATCTAGTTAGATTTACTGACAGTGATTGGGAATGTGACATCATAGATGGAAAGTCTACTTCAGGATATGTGTTCATGCTTGCAAATGGACCAATCAGCTGGTCAAGTAAGAAGAATAGTTATGATAGCACTCTCATTTATAGAGTCAAAGTATATAGGAGTTGTGAATGCAGCTACTCAATGTTTGTGGTTGCAGGGGATACTTGGAGAATGTGGGTTCAAATCAGAGTTTTCCACTGTCATCTATTGCGACAATCGAAGCACCATTCAAATATCCACTGATCCAGTTCAAAGACAAAGAACCAAGCACATTGAGATCCATATTCACTATATCAGGGAGCTTGTGCATGATGGTACCATTGCTATAATCCACTGCGCATCTTTAGAGAAAGTAGCAAATATCTTCACTAAAGTATTCTGTGAGAAGACCTTCAGTAATCTCAAATGACTATTGGGGATTGCTGATCATGTGGTGACGTATGATTGATAACAAGATTTCAAAAAAATTTGTTTCATGTCCATGTTTAAGGGAGGATTTTCCCACTAGGTTTTTGTCTCTTTCCTTGGTTGTATGGACATGTAGTATGTAATAACCCAAAAATTCATAAAAATTTAAAATTTTTCATGTAACATAAAATGTTCGAGAAAGTCATTGTCTATGAACCAATATCTGCTAGCGGTTAATCAAATAGTAGTAATTAGAATTGAGCATTGTAATTCTTTAGTTCTATATAATTTATTTGTTTATCTTGAAGTACCATGTTACTGATGTTAAATTCGACAGTTTATGTTCAAAAAAGGTTAGGAAAGAAAACTACATCTAAATCTAATGCTAAGTGTGTTATTATTGTCTTATGTCAAGTAGGAAAGAACCTTAGATGATATCTAGGCTTACTTAGCTTACAGCTAACGCAGTGAAGGGATGCTTCTTTTACAGGTTCTAAACAGGTAAGTAGTTTTGTTACTAGTAAAATCTGGATCGAGAATAACACTTAACTAGCATAGGATAAAATGCTAGTTAAAATGTTTATTTTGAAGCTTATCCATGTAAAAGGTATTGTTGATATTTCTATTGTTATAAATACGCATGAATGTTTGTAGCAACACTATTGTAAAAGAATGGGTTTAGTGCAGTTATGTTTGCTTCCACAGTACTTATTCCATTAATCATCCTCCTTGTGTTTTTAGTTATAGTCTTGTGTTTCATGTTTAGATGGTGTAATTTAAGGATAGTTCTACTTCTGCCACTAGGAGCATAGTGACCTAAGAAGTTTATAAACGAGAAGATATGTTAAACATTTTTGCGGCCAAGACTACATATCTATCATCAGTGTTTGATATAAAGTACTATTTATATTTGATCGAGTTCTTTCTAGCATTAATCATTCTAGGTTAATGATTTTTCTTAATCAAGTATTTGCACATTAATTTTCTTGTATATAAAATCTCTTTTTATATGAGTTTTTGTTGATTAAGCATATATTTGAAGTTTAAAACCTATGCTTAGACTAAAAACTATCTTAAATATTTATATGGTTGTGTATCTCTATGGAAGGTTAGTTCACCTCCATCATTGGTATCTTACTATTATCAAAACTAAACGTTGTTTTTAAACAATAAGTAAAACATAGATAATTCTAAGTTATGCATATAACCCTAGTGTAAATAAACATCTAACACAAATCCTTTAATTAGTGAAACAAGAAATCAAACAACGATAATGATACTTATGCGATTATATCATAAGGTTTTGACTTGTAAACCTAATGATTGTGTAGGTTAAAAATGATACTTTCAAACTATAGCTTGATACCCATAATTGAAAAAAATTTCAGTGGACTCATGGTTGGTGGTTGAAGCTTAGGGTTTAGTTGACTTTGGAGGCATTGAAAAGGTTTTTCTTAACCCTAAAATCACATTTGTTTAACCTTGCTGTGGGTGGTCGAGCTATGAGCTCATGGCTGCCAGGCTTGTTGCCAATCCTTCCATCGTATGCTCACAGGACATCATAAACCATATTGAGCTCCTCTGCAAGTTTTTTTTTCATGATCCGGTGTAGTAGAAGTGAGCATGAAGTTTACTACTATCGTGAGGTGGTTCTGACTATTGTAAAGAGTATTGAAAGTTGGGTTGTCTTCGCCTTTGTTTTTACTATACGATTTGTACTCTATGAGTGTAAAGAGTGCGAAGAGGGTTGTTGAAAGAGTGAGTTGTGTTCTTATTTACTATTTGTTTCCTCAATAAGGGTTTGGTCCTTACCTCGCCGTAGACTATGACTTCACCTCTGAATACTGGACACTGCATTTTCATGTCGGCAGGGCTCCATTTCAACTCATGAAACTCACGAGGGAGGATAAGGTGAGACTGCAACTTCCAACAGCTGCGGCATTCCTTTGGTAAGAACTAATATTTGTTTTATTGTTATACATAAGCATAAATTTTTAATTTGTGGAATTATGTATTAACATTCGTTTTCTTTTGATTTTGTGTAGGATCCTCAATGTTGGCTCAAATTTTTGTTAAAATCCATCAACAGAGCTTTCATGAAGGCATTCAAATTAGTAACTCTCAGTTTCACCTGAGGTACTCCTACAAGAGTTGTATGGTGTTTTTAGGAGAGTTCTACCATGTGAAATATGGTTCTGGTTCGGCCGTGGCTTTTAGATACTCTATTTGTTCTTTTGTTTTTATTTTTATTTAAAAATCCCTAGTGGTTGTTTTGTAATGGTTGAATCGGGCTCTCTCAGCCGAGACTTTTAGAATTAGTTTTTTCGAGCCTTTTCGGCCATGGTTAAATTATAATGGTGTTGCTTGGTACTGGCCTTAAGCTGTGACTCTTATTGAATAGGTTGTTGGGTCATTTTTAAAAGATTTGGTTAATATTTGAAAAACCCTAAAAGCTGTTCTTACAAAACTTCATTTTTTGGTGGGGTTTTGTAACTAAATAGATGTTTGGTTTTTAATAAAAGAACTCTGTTTGTATTTAAAAAATACTTTTAGTTAATATTTTAAGCCTTGTCAGATAATGTAAAAGGCCATAGGCTAAGACTATGTATTTTTCAGTTTGCTTTTAATATTAAAAGAACCTTCTTAGCTTAAGGCCGAATTATCAGGAACTCTGTTTAGTTATATTTATATAATGTATTTGTATTAACTTATTTTTTATTTATCATTTACCTTTCAATGGTTAGGGTTAAATAGGTTATTAATAAATTTTGTTTCCTCTTTAGAGGAAATATGATTTGAGGACCTTTGACATGATAATACTTTGATAATAGCATAATTATTAATATAGCAATGAAATTTTGGAAATAGGATAGAGAAATGATATTATTGAATTTAATGTATTTCTTTTCTGTACTTTCTGGAATATACTGCTAGGTTTGATATTATAAATTTTGAATTTATTCTGTTATGAAAGAACAGATCTTTTGTAAACCCTAATTCTTCTTAAAGGTTTACAGAGTTAGTATTTTTGTTTCAGTAAACCCTAGTTACACTTTCTCATATGTGAGCTAAATGGGTAAATATTTAACCTAGTTTACTGTTTTGCTAAGTTTAATTTAGTCTCATTAATTTATTGTTCCTACATTATCTATTTAGGATTACATACTAGGTTTATAATATGTAACTTTGTTGGTTTTACTATGTAAAATATTACACAAACCAGTGTGTACTACTTAGGATTTTTCTTCTATGTTAATTTAGTTTATTTAAATACTTTAAGTAAATACAACGAATACAACTGAAGTTCTATAAATAAATTATACAAAAATCCTATAGAGAATAACCATTTACATCTGCAGACATATTTTATTGAATCCATTGTTTAAACATAAACAAACCTACTGTACTAGAGTACTTCCTTGCAAAAGGTGTGGAAAAATACAGTTTAGGTATTTTCTTTCTATCTATCAATTAACTCAGAAATTTCTCTACTAATTTACCCTAATCTAGCTAGTTACTAACTTTCAGAGCATAAATACTTTTCCTATTTATCCTTAACAGAAATAAAACAGAAATATAATATATTATTGAAAACTCTTAAACTTTCTAGATACAGTAAATAATTTAATGACTGAACTTAAACAAGTAGAACCTATAGTATAGATGAGGTAACAATAGCTTAAGGAAGTTGTTCCTCCCAACCAACTCCTGGAGAAGAGCTAGACTGCAATTCTCAGGACCCTCGAGCTTGTCTCCTGGTCCTCCTTTTAAAAGTAATGGGTAAGAGATGTAGTCTTGAAATCCTCTACAACTCCACTAAGTGTTCAGTAGTAACTCAGTTCTGCTTACAGCAGTATGAACTCAGCCTAGAATAGTTGCACTATTTCAGGTCTTCAGCACTTATCCCCTCAAACGTACTTCAGCTAGTCCCCTCCATTGAATTTACATGTGCACTTCATTCACTCAGAATGATCACAAATCTAGAATGAGCAGCGTCAGTTGTCTTCAATGGGAATTTTTATTAGCATGCCTAGGTATGTTGGGTCAGTTTTTAGTTAATGAGCCACTTGCTCCTGTTCCACTTTCTTGGGGAATCATGACCACAAAAATAGGTAAGTTGCCACTTGCAATAGCTAGAAGTAGTTTGAGTATGCTGCCACATGTCAATCTGCTCTCAACCTAGCCTCCTCCACCAAGTGACCAGTAAACACTCATTTAACAGCTTCCCTAAGCTGTTGTCTCATATTTCATTTATTTATTAATAAAATATTTTGCAATACATTAAATTATCCTTGACCCAACTTGGTCATTAATTACAAACTTTAACATAAAATATAACATAATGTTCCTCAAAAAACATAAAACTGTTTTGCAAATCAGGGCATGTGACATACACACCCCCTTAATTTATAACATCATCCTCGATGTTATTTATTCTTTATCCTCGAAATTGCCTTGAAATAGAATTGGATATGCATCCCGCATATGACTTTCCAATTCTTAGCTAGATTCTTATGGAATAAGGTGCTTCCATTGCACCTTCACTTGACCAATGTGTGATTCTAAAGCAAGATCTCCCTCCTTTCGAGGATACAATCTGGTTCCACCAGAAAATCTCCTTTCGGGCTCCACCTGCACATCATTCCAGTTAATAACATGAGTAGCATCATGTACATATTTTTTTAATACATAAATATGAAAAACATTGTGAACCTTTAAGTTTGGCGGTAAAGCTAACTGATATGCTACCTATCCTATTCTGGACAATATTTCAAAAGGTCCTCAATATCGGGGTGCTAACTTCACACAACTCCCTAGCCTCAGAGAACTCCTTTTAGGTATCACCTTAATAAATACATGTTCACCTACGTGGAACTCCTTTTGAGTTCATTTAAGATTTGCTTGACTATTTTGTCGATCTTGCGCAACTTTCAAGTTACCTTACACCTGTTTTACAATTAACTCCATCTCTTTTAATAATTCAGGTCATAATACTAGCCTGTCAACTGGATTACTCCATGAGACAGGAGTATTGCACTTTCTTCCATACAAAATTTCAAAAGGACTATATCTTGCTGAGGCTTGGTAGTGATTATTCTAAGAAAATTCTACCAAGTGTAAGTAATCTTCCCATTTACCTGGTTGTTCTTTTACATACTTTCTGAGTAGATCCTCCAATACTTGATTTACTCTTTCCATCTGTCCATCTTTCTGAGGATGGAAAGAGGTACTGAATTTTAATGTAGTATTTAGTCCCTTAAACAAAGACTTCCAAAATTTTCCCGTAAAATTAGGGTCTCTGTCTAAAATTATTACTTTTGGTATTCCATGTTAAGAAAAATATCAGCAATATTTGCAGCTTTATAAGTAGTTTTTATAGGTATAAAGTGGGATGCCTTGCTTAATTTATCGACAACTACCATTGTTGAGTCATTCAAGTTTTGATTTCTAGGTAGTCCTGTGATAAAATCAAGGCTAATTGTCTCCCACTTCCAGCTAGGAATAGGTAATGGTTGAAGTAACCCAGCTGGATGCTAATGTTCAGTCTTTACTTGCTGACATTCAAATCACTTAGAAATATATTCTTCCAATTCATTTTTCATGTTTGTCAAGAAATAATCCTTTCTTAGCATTGTTATAGTTTTCTGATAACCAGGATGCCCTGAATAAGGAGTCTTATGAATTTCGTTTAAAATCAACAACTTAATATTAGGTACAGTAGGTACATATAATCTATATTTATATAATAATAATCCCTTTTCATTCAAGCTATACCCTGTACTTAAAATTTCAATTAAATTTTCCCTTACGCTTGCTTGTAATTTTCGATAATTTTCATCTTGTCCTATTCCTTCTTCTAGTTGTTCTTCTAAATCTGTTTTATAGGTGTTGATTGTTGCTATAAAATTTAGTTTTGCATTTCTACTTAAAGCATCAACAACCTTATTTTCCTTTCCTTTAATATGTTGGATTTCAAAATCGTACTCACTGAGAAAATCTAGCCACCTAGCTTGCCTATCGTTTAAGTTAGGTTGATCCAACAAATATTTTAACCCTTTATTATCTATCATTAATATAAAATTTATTCTTATTAAATGATGATGCCACATTTTTAAGGCATGTATGACAGTAGCCAATTCTAAGTCATAGCTCGCATAATTTTTCTTAGGAATATTCATCTTCTTAGACTCATAAGCAATGACGTGTCCTTCCTAAGTTAAAAATCCACCTAAACCATCATTGCATGCAACTGTATATACTATAAAATCTTTATTAGGGTCATCAATTCTTAAGATTGGTGCAGTAGTTAATAATGTTTTTAAGTTTTTAAAACTATCTTCACACTTTTGACTCCACTCGAATTTCTTCCCTTTCTTTTCTAAAGAAGTTATGGAATTTGCAATTCTTAAAAACCCTTCAATAAATCTTTGATAATAACCAATAATCCCCATGAATGATCATACGTTAGTTATGTCTTTTGGGACTAGCCATTCTTTGATTTCCTTTATCTTTTCGGGGTCAATGGAAATTCCTTCTTTAGTCACTACATGACCCAGATACTGTATTTTATCCTTAAAGAAATCACATTTTCTAAATTTTGTATAGATTTGATGTTCTCATAACTCTTGTAAGACAATTTTTAAATGTTCTTTATGTTCTTCTTCAGAATTTGAGTAAATTAAGATGTCGTCAATGAATATAACCACAAACTTATTAAGGTATTTATGAATTACATTATTCATCAGACACATAAAAATAGTTGGGGCATTAGTAAGCCCAAATGGCATAACAAGAAACTCGTAATGACCATACCTAGTCTCGAAAGTTGTTTTAAAGATGTCTTCATCTTTGATTCGAACCTAGTGGTAAACAGATCGTAAATCAATCTTCGAGAATATAGTTGCTCCACATATCTGATCAAAGAGATAATCTATGCGGGGTAACGAATATCTGTTTTTGATAGTCATTTTATTTAGTTGACGGTAATCTATACATAATCATAGAGTTCCGTCCTTCTTCTTAACAAAAACAACAGGTGCTCCCCAAGGAGACACACTGGGTCTAATATAATTCTTATCAATGAGTTCTTTTAACTGTGACTTTAGTTCATTAAATTCCAGTATATTCATCTGATAAGGGTCTTTTGAGCTAGAAACTGCACCAGGTACTAGCTCAATAGTAAATTCTAACTCCCGCTTGGGAGGCAGTCCTAGAATTTCTTCTGAAAATACATCGAAATACTCCCTCAGGATCGGAATATCTTCCAGTTTTAATTTCTCTTTATTATTAGTATTTTCTTCATTAATTACTGCTACACCAAAGGCTTTACATCCCTTCTGAATAGCTCTCTTAAGTTGCAAAGCAGAAATTTGACTTATAGTTGTTTTTCTAGGGATTCCTTTTACATTGATTAGTTCTCCATCATTATTTAAGCAAGTAAATGTTTTATCAAAATAGTTTATGACTACATTATGCTGTTCTAACCAATCCATACCAACTAACATATCATAAGAACCTAAAGGTAAAACATTAATCTTAACAGAGGTTTCAAACTGATCCATTTTTATTGTACAATTCTTAACAAAGATGATCACCTTTCTTTTTTCATCAGTAGCTAGCTAGACTAACCAAGACTTTGCAAACTTTTCTACTTATAGCTTACATTTTTCTAGTAAATCAGGAGAAATATAGCTTAAACTAGCCCCTGAATCAATTGAAATAGATATAGGTATTTGATTCATCTTACCTTCCACTTCCACCCTGGAAGTTTGGTAATCCGCTTGCCTATTCTCTAGTGCTGCATTGATCCTAGGCATCATCCTTGCTAGATCACCAATAGTCATCTCCTCATATATCGTATGTATATTGCTAACAGTCTTCTTCCGGTTGGGGAAAAATGATGCATAATGAGGACCATTACATTCCCAGCACTTTACCGGTTCCTTTCGTTCAAAATTCTTGGTATAGTTATTGTGATTATTAACAGATTCTTTATTTCTTTGACTATTTGGATTTATATGTGAATTACTTTTGTTCCCTTGGAAATTTTTATTAGGAAAATTTTGTGTGTTATTATTCTTAAAATTTCGGTTAGGTACAAAACCTTTCTTCCTCTGTTCAAAATTATTAGTTCTTTTAGCCTTCCAATTTGTCATACTTTCCTTTTTGCGATTATGTTCATAATATAAATTTGCCTTTCTCATTGCTTCTTCTAAAGTTTTTGGATTGTCATACTTAATTCTATCTTTTATATGAAATGGTAAGCAGCTTAAAAACCATTGTACCTTAGGCTTCTCGTCCACAATATACCGCACATATCTGAACAGACTTAGAAATTTACTATTAGTTCTTTCATGTTCATTGTTCCCAGTTTTAATTCATAAAATTCCTTAGCCCGCTCCTTGTAGTACTGTTGAGAAAAGAAAATCTTTTTAAAATATTTCTTAAACATACTCTAGTTAATGTTTTTCTCCCTAATGCCTTTTCCTCTTTTTAGGTCCTGCCACCAAATATCTGCCATCCAAGTGAGGTTATAAATATCCATTTTGGCTTACAGTTGATTAGAGTAATTATAAATTTGAAAATATTTCTTCATCCCAGACAGCCATGATTCAGCCTCTTCTCCTTTCTCAGTTTCACCATTAAATGTTGGTGGCTTAATTTTCTTGAATTCTCCAGATATTTCTTTGTAATGTTTAAACTTTCTCTTTCTTGTATGATGATTATCTTCGCTACTATCACTAGTATATTGATAATTATTTTTATGTGGATCACCATAAACCTCAAAAGATGAGCTACTTTTGATTTTAAACTGTTTATACTTTTTATGTTAATGTTGTTAAGTCATATCTTCAGACTCTATTTGTTTATATTTTCCTTCATTCTAAAATCTTTCCATTAAAATTTGGTTTAGCTCCTCCTGAGCTCTAAAAATTCTTTCATTTTCCTTTTTGACCATTTCCATCTCTATTATTAGTTCCTTGTTTGTTTGTAATAATTCAAAAGAGTTATTAGTAATTTCTTCTTGTATAGGTTCTCCTTTGGAATTACTTCATTTAATATAGGGGGACTCCTCATCTGCATATTCTTCCAATCTTTCCATACCTGCAGTTAACTCAGAAAAATTTTCTGTAGTATAATTCAAAAGAAAAGTAAAAATCAGTATTCATGTTTTAAATCTATTGTTCTATTTTTTGCAAGTTTGAGCCACATTCCGGCCTAGTGTCTGAACCATGCTCTAATACCACATGTAATAACCCAAAAATTCATAAAAATTTAAAACTTTTCATGTAACATAAAATGTTCGACAATGTCACTATCTACGAACCAATATCTGCTAGCAGTTACTCAAACAGTAGTAATTAGAATTGAGCATTGTAATTCTTTAGTTCTATATAATTTATTTGTTTATCTTGAAGTACCATGCAACAGATGTTAAATTCGGCGGTTTATGTTAAAAAAAGGTCAAGAAAGAAAACTACATCTGAATCTGATGCCAAGTGTGTTATTACTGTCTTATGGAAAGTAGGAAATAGCCTTAGATGAGATCGGGGCTTACTTACCTTACAGGTAATGCAGTGAAGTGATGCTTATTTTCCAGGTTCTAAATAGGTAAGCAGTTTTGTTACCAGTAAAATATGGATCGAGAATAACACTTAACTAGCATAGCATAAAATGCTAGTTAAAATGTTTATTTTGCAGCTTGTCCCCGTAAAAGGTATTCTTGGTATTTATATTTTTATAAGTATGCAGAAATGTTTGTAGCAACACTATTGTAAAAGAGTGGGTTTAGTGCAGTTATGTTTGCTGCCACAGTACTTGTTCCATTAATAATCCTCCTTGCGTTTTTAGTTATAGTCTTGTGTTTCATGTTTAGATGGTGTAATTTAAGGACAGATCTACTTATGCCAATAAGAGCATAGTGGCCTAAGAATTTTATAAATGAGAAGATATGTTAAACATTTTTGCGGCCAAGACTACATATCTATCATCAGTGTTTGGTATAAAGTACTGTTTATATTTGATTGAGTTCTTTCTAACATTAACCATTCTAGGTTAATGATTTTCCTTAATCAAGTATTTGCACATTAATTTTCTTGTATATAAAATCTCTTTTTATATGAGTTTTTGTTAATTAAGCATATATTCGAAGTTTAAAAACTATGCTTAGACTAAAACCTATCTTAAAGATTTATATGGTTATGTATTTCTATGGAAGGTTAGTTCACCTCCATCATTGGTATCTTACTATTATCAAAAGTAAACGTTATTTTTAAACAATAAGGAAAACATAGATAATTCTAAGTTATGCATATGACCCTAGTGTAAATAAACATCTAACACAAAGTATTTAATTTGTGAAACAAGAAATCAAACAACGATAATGATACTTATGCGATGATATCATAAGGTTTTGACTTGTAAACCAAATGATTTTGCAGGTTAAAAATGAGACTTTCAAACTATAGATTGATACCCATAATTGCAAATAATTTCAGTGGACGCGTGGTTGGTGGTTGAAGATTAGGGTTTAGTTGACTTTGGAGGCATCAAAAAGGCTTTTCTTAACCCTAAAATCTCATTTCTTTATCCTTGTTGTGGGTGGTCGATCTATGAGCTCATGGCCTCCAGGCTTGTTTCCAATCCTTCCATCGTATGCTCATAGGCCATCGTTAGCCATATCGATCTCCTCTGAAGAAAAAAAATTTCATGATTTGGTGTAGTAGAAGTGAGCATGAATTTTACTGCTATCGTGAGGTGGTTATGACTATTGTAAAGAGTATTGAAAGTTGGGTTGTCTTCACCTTTGTTTTTACTGTACGAGTTGTACTCTGTGAGTGTAAAGAGTGCAAAGAGGGTTGTTGAAAGAGTGAGTTGTGTTCTTGTTTACTATTTGTTTCCTCAACGAGGGTTTGTTCCTTACCTCTCCATAGCCTCTGAATTCACCTCTGAATACTGCACACTGCATTTTCATGTTGGCAGGGCTCCGTTTCAGCTCGTGAAACTCACAAGGGAGGATAGGGTGAGACTTCAACATCCAACAGTTGCGTCGTTCCTTTGGCAAGAACTAAAATTTGTTTTATTGTTCTACATATGTATAAATTTTTAATTTGTGGAATCATGTATTAACAATTGTCTTCTTTTGATTTTCTGCAGGCTCCTCAATGGTGGCTCGAATTTCTGTTAAACTCCATCAATAGAGATTTCATGTAGGAATTCAAACCAGTAAACCTCAGTTTCACTTGAGGTATTCCTGCAAGAGTTGTATGGTGTTTTTAGGAGAGTTATGCCGCGTGAAAGATGGTTCTAGTTCGGTCGTGGAATTTAGATACTCTATTTGTTCTTTTGTTTTTATTTTTATTTAAAATCCCTAGTTGTTTTTTTGTAATGGTTGAATTGGTCTCTCTCAACTAAGACTTAAAGAATTAGTTTTTCTGAGCCTTTTCAGCCATGGTTAAATTATAATGGTGTTGTTTGGTATTGGCCTTAATCCGTGACTCTTATTGAATAGGTCATTGGGTCATTTTTAAAGGATTTGGTTAATATTTGAAAAACCCTGAAGGTTGTTCTTGCGAAACTTCCTTTTTGGGAGAGTTTTTGTAACTAAACAGATGGTTTTTTTTTAATAAAAGAACCCTGTTTGTATTTAAAAAATATTTTTACTCAGGCTTTTAATCCTTGTCAGATAATGTAAAAGGTCGTAGGCCAAGACTATTTCTTGTTCATTTTGTTTTTAATATTAAAAGAACCTTCTCATCTTAAGGTTGAATTATCAGCAACTCTGTTTAGTTATATTTATATAATGAATTTATATTAACTTATTTTTTATTTATCATTTACCTTTCAATGGTTAGGGTTAAATAGGTTATTAAGAAATTTTGTTTCCTCTTTAAAGGAAATATGATTTGAGGACCTTTGACATGGGAATACTTTGATAATAGCATAATTATTAATATAGCAATGAAATTTTGGAAACAAGACAGAGAAATGATATTATTGAATTTAATGTATTTCTTTTCTGTACTTTCTGGAATATACTGCTAGGTTTGATATTATAAATTTTGAGTTTATTCTATTATGAAAGAATAGATCTTTTGTAAACCCTAATTCTTCTTAAATGTTTACAGAGTTAGTATTTTTGTTTCAGTAAACCCTAGTTACATTTTCTCATGTGATCTAAATGGGTAAATATTTAACCTAGCTTACTGCTTTGGTAAGTTTAATTTAGTCCAGTTAATTTACTATTCCTACATTATCTATTTAGGATTATATACTAAGTTTCTAATATGTAATTTTGTTGGTTTTACTATGTAAAATATTACATAAACCACTGTGTACTACTTAGGATTTTTCTTATATATTTATTTAGTTTATTTAAATACGTTAAGTAAATAACGCGAATACAGCTGAAGTTCTATAAATAAATTATACAAAAATCCTATAGAGAATAACCATTTACATATGCATACATATTTTATTGAATCCACTGTTTAAACATAAACAAACCTACTGTACTAGAGTACTGCCTTGCAAAAGGTGTGGAAAAATACAGTTTAGGTATTTTCTTTCTATCTATCAATTAACTCAGAAATTTCTCTACTAATTTACCCTAATCTAGCTAGTTACTAACTTTCACAGAATAAATAATTTTCCTATTTATCCTTAACATAAATGAAACAGAAATATACCATATTATTGAAAAATCTTAAACTTTCCAGATACAGTAAATAATTTAATGACTGAACTTAAACAAGTAGAACCTCTAGTATAGATGAGGTGACAACAGCTTAAGGAAGCTGTTCCTCCCAACCAACTCCTGGAGAAGAGCTGGACTGCAATTCTCAAGACCCCTGAGCTTGTCTCCTAGTCCTCCTGGTAGAAGTATTGGGTGAGAGATGTAGTCTTGAAATCCTTTTCAACTCCATTGAGTGTTCATTAGTAACTCAGTTCTGCTTACAGCAGTATGAACTCAGCCTAGAATAACTGCACTAGTTTAGGTCTTTAGCACTTATCCCCTCAAACTTACTTCAACTAGTCCTCTCCATCGAGTTCACATGTGCACTTCATTCACTCAAAATGATCACAAATCTAGAATGAGCAGCCTCAACTGTCTTCAATGGGAAGTTTTATTAGCATGCCTAGGTCTTTTGGGTCAGTTTTTGCTTAATGAGCCACCTGCTCTTGTTCCACTTTCCTGGGGAATCATGACCACAAAAAAAGGGAAGTTTCCACCTGTAACAGCTAGAAGTAGTTTGAGGATGCTGCCACATGTCAATCTACTCTGAACTTAGCATCCTCCACCTAGGAACCAGTAAACACTCATTTAACAGCTTCCCTAAGATGTTGTCTCATATTTCATTTATTTATTAATACAATATTCTACAATACATTAAATTATCCTTGACCCCACTTGGTCATTAATTACAAACTTTAACATAAATATAAATTAATGTTCCTAAAAAAAATAAAATTGTTTTGCAAATTGGGGCATGTGACACAGTATGTAAAGGGTGACTAATCCTTGTTGATAGGACCTATAGTTTTATGATATTTATACATAAATTCAGGCTTAACGGGGGGGTTTATAATAATCAACCCATAGTTACCCATATTTGACATTAATTAATCATTTTTGTCTTATTCCTAGTGTTGTAAAGGAAAGTTTCCTATGGCTAGGGTTTAAGAGGCCATCAATGTACTAGGGTTAAAAGAGAGATGCAAATGGTTCTGCAAGTATATATAAGCAAATTTCAGAGATTAGAATGGTTCATACCTTGACAAATGAAAGTTGATTCAAGAAACCCTTGAATCCTCCTGTTGCTCCTCTTTCTCTAAGAGACCTACAAAATGAATTATACCTTCCTTAGACCAATATGACCACATATAAAGAAATGATAATCAAATAAACATGAAATAATGATCTGACTAACATCATCATATGATCATAAAAAAAGGTTCAATCACACATTGACAAATAATTTGGGAAGAACAAGGACATCACATCTTTATTAATATTGAAAACAAGAACAAATATACCTTCTCTTCAAGTTGGGCACTTGACGAAACCTTGATATGGTTCTACTACTTCTCTTCTCCAAGGAACTCAGCCTCCAAGCTCTGCAACACAAGGGGATGATCGCTAGGGAAAAGGTGTGGGAAAAGAGAGCTCCAAATCCTCCATCATAACAATGCGAATATTCTAGTCTCCTCTCATGGACCTCCCTACCTCTATTTATATGCTGCTGAAGAGATAGGGTCAAAGACAAATTAGTTACAACTGAAGGAGTTAGTTGCATAACTAACCAAACTACCCAAATTTTGAAAAACGTATTTTTTTTACATTTTCAGGAGGAATACGTGGGTTGCAGAGACATTAGTCACGTATACAGGAGGTATCTGTTCTTTGCAATGCAAATATTCACGTATTTAGGGCATACACGAGTATTATATATAGCAAGTCATGTACCATATGTGGGTTTCTTTAAGGTAACTCACGTATACATCAAAAAATCTCATTTCTTGGGTACTTTCAAGCATTTTTAGACTTTCGTGTCTTCTGGAAATTTTTAGATAACATAAATATATTTCCAATGGTGTAGAGATGAGGTCAAATCAAATTACAGAACTCAATATATGAATCCTCCAAGTTAGGTGTTTTTTTAGTGACTTTCATGAAGTGTCATCATGGAAGTGTTGACATCCGATGAAAACATGGGAAAGTGGTCACAAGAAGAGATGTGTCATTTTGAGCTATAATAGATGCTCCCTAATGTATGAGGTTAGAGGGGAAAATTATAGATGAAATACATTATAAAGGAAAAAGCTAAGTATGGAGAGATGAGAGAATCCAAGATCTAAAGGCTCGAACAAAGGTACCTGAAAGAGAGATAAATGTCAGACAAAACTAATCTCTAGGACATACAAGTCCATATAAAAATCATCGCCATAAAGATACAGGTGGATCCAACATATGTATAAGTAATGAAACTATCATGGTTGCTCAATATGCAAAAAGGCACCATATCAAATCTAAAAGAGCCATGGCCACAAATGAACAAGGTGGATCCATACTCGACAATCAATCATAGCCAAAAAAATACAAGGTGGATCTATGTCTCAGCAAAATGTCATATGAAGTGTGACAAGGTCTTCTGCAACTTGAGAAATAGAAAAAATGAGATGATGATGCTCTCGGCCCAAGGTATTCAATCCAAACCACCCAAAAGGTACGAATCCTAACCGTGCGAATAAAGGAGTTGAAGTCAAACATGGAGGAAACCGTTTGATTACTGGTCAATGATGAGAACCATTAGCAAACGTGAGGGAAACCACCATTAATGAAAATGGTCCCCAAAGTACCTATTACATTCTAACAAGTGTGAATACAAGGAATTGAAGTCGAACACTTGAATAATCCATCGAGTAGGAGACATTAAGGTATTCCCACTACCCAACAATGAGGGAAATTGAAATAGATGACTGCAATCCCCAAGGTACTGTCATAAACTCTAAATCTCATTCCCAAAGCAAGATGTGTTGCAAACAATAGGAAGAGATCCATTGGAAGGAAGGCATTAAGGCATCCTCTAGCATCCAACATGAGGTAAGTCAAAGACTAAATGGATCTGGAAATGGTACTAAATTTCACGACAAGGACTGTCCAAGACATGATGTAATGAACTAATACTAGGGAATGGCTGACACAAAAGGTCAAGGCAATTGCAGAATGGCCAAAAAAGGTTTAATCCTTGAACAATGAGCACAACACAAAAGTGACTTAGGCAGCTTTTGACACAAAAATACCAACGACACAAATCTGCAATGTATGAGACATTGACAGATTCCCCATATAATTGGGAAAGAGACCAAGCAGAGGAGTAAGAAACTCTGAATTGGGATAAGGTAAAAATACTAGGACCCAACTGTTGATAGACTCAAAACTGGTGCTTTGTTCAAGGAAACAAGACTTGCTACCATGATGTAAAATACATGTGAATGAACTTTCCTTCCCCTCTTTTTTGTAAAGGTTTAACGATTCCAAGAAAGCAAACTTGGGATCTTCTTCATTTTTGGCAATCTTGAAGAAGAGGAAAAAGAATGCTTGATAAAGCATTGATTCGTGGATTTTACAAGCCCGAACTAGTACATGCTCGTTGGTGTTTTCATAGTTTAGAGAGTCTGAAAACTCCAAAGAAGATTCCATGGGGGGACTTTTTCACCCAATTTAGTCTCCTAACGCTAGAAAAGTATAAAACAAACGACAGAAGACCTCTCTTAGCTTCCAAAGAAGTAAGGTACACCTTTTTGTATTTAGTCAGGGAGGTATGAAAAAGGTTAAATTACCACCCACCCAACGCTTATTCAAAAGAAGCATATAGCCTGAGTTTTATGAGTGTGAAGGAAGGCAAGATCACTCGAAAAGATCCATTTGATTACGAGAAATGGGACTTACAACAATAAAATCGATGCTTTGTTCTTTAGGGTTTAATGAGCATGACAAAGACATAAAGTACACTCGCAATATTTTTCATGTTTAGGTCCAGAGCACGGAAAAAAGAAAACTAAGCTCATGCCGAGGGTTCCTTTTCTGTAATTTTAGTCCCTCAAGTCTGGAAAAGTGATAAACCTATGCCTAAGAATACTCTTCTCAATTTTGAAGAAAAGAGAGTGTTCCTTTCTCGTATTATTCCACATGGTCCGAGAAAGAGATAACCTACCACCAATGTGGATGCCCATTCACATATTCTTAACAAGCCTGAATGGACAAGTTTACTCAGCAGTCAAGTCTATTTTGAGGAGTCAAACCTGGGCCTAAAGAAACTCAATATATTTTCTGTGAAGTTTTAACGAGTCCAGAAAAGTCAACTCGCTGCCTCCTTACTATTTTTAACGAACTCTAAGGAGAGCAGAAAGAATGCTTTAAATGTGAGGAAACGACTATCATAGGCAGGTGAAACTAGTTCCAATCGCAAGGAATAAACCTATGCATAATGTAAGTAAAATGAGTAGGATAAAGACACTCAGGGAACATCTCCTCAAGGTAAAGGGTGTTAATTTTCAAAGGTAAAATGATACAAGGCTTAGCGACAATGAAAACAAAGATGAGGGCTTATACAATGAGCTAAAAGCATGGAAGCCATCATCAGGCTCAAAAGTGCGAGCAGGATACATGCAAATGAAGTTACAACTTAAACAACAAGACAAGGCCAGTAAACAGTTGTGAATCCAACTAAGAATCTTATCTCCAAGAAACAACAACATTAGCATCACATTTAGAAGGAAAGATCTGATGTAGGTCACTTTGGTAGAAACACATGTGACTTTTCTATCTTCTACAAAATGTGAAGTCAAGGCAGAATCAACCGAAAAAGATTCTAAAGCACTGAGGCTTGAGGGTTTATAATCAATAATATCAACCTTAGAAGGAGAGAAAAAATCAACAAGGGAGATAGAGTCTGCAAGAACAAACTCAGTATCATGGGAATTGAAAAATTCATAAGAAATATCAAACTCATCAGGACCACTGACTTTCTGATCAAAGGGAGAGTTTGAAGACTCACCAATACCAAAATAAGGATATTGATCAAAAGAAAGATCAGTTTTATTAAGCAAGCAGGGTTACACTTAGTCACAACTAAACCAACATCCGAAAGAAGGTCAGACTGTATCAAAAACTCTAGGAAGACTTCATCTAAAGGAAGGAGATCATTCGAGATAGGACACATGTATAAACTTTCAAATGGATTGACAGAGTGGAGAGCTGGCTCCATAGTCTGTATAGGATGATTCACCTTGTCAATTGTTGGGACCAAGTCCCGAGAAGGTAAGCATGAAAACAGAGGCTTCTTCTCAATAGAAATTGAACGCAAAGGACATGAGGCCACATAGCTCACTTGTGGCAAGGTAGTGTCTATAGAAACACTGGGAATAAATAAAGGAAAGACCTGGTCTCTACTTGGCATGGGGGATTCACTTGTTGACCAATATCCTATCACATTAGTTCATATTGTGGGTTTTAAAATTATCAAAAATCGAACCAATATATTGCGGGTATTCGGGGTATGAGGGGTTTAAGGTGGGGGTGGGTAGGGTGGTTTACAAGGATTGAGGTATAAAAAGGGGTGGGGAGGAGGTTTTAAGTATTGGGAGGGGGTTTCAACAAAAAGAGTTTAGGTCAACATATCTTGAAATTAAGGGTATTCTTTAATATCCCACGATCACACCTGTTATGTGAGAGGTTCACTAAGTGAAGTCCTCATGCTACTTGGGTCAGGAGAAGGATCAAGAAAATACAACTAATAGATAGTGTCAATTTCTTCACCATGATTAAAGTACATCACACGAAATAATGTTGACACCATAGCTTGCATGGCATAGACATAATCACGTCCAAGGAGCATATTGAAGTCCAAGGGGTCTTCTATCACCATGAAGTCAACTAAGACGGTTTTACCACCCAAAGTAACAGGTGTTTATGAAACAATTCCCAAGGCTATACAAGTTATTTTATCAAATGCCAGTAACTGACTAGCAATTGACACAAGGCTGGGAGATCCCATGCCTTGCCAAGCATGAGCAAACAAGATACAAACTGAGGCTCCTTCATTAAACAGTACAACAAGCAATTGTGCACTATCCAACTTTGACCTTTATCTAGAAAGGTGTGTCATAAGGAAGGCACGGCTCAGCTAGGTTATCCCAAATAAAGGAAGCAATCCGAGAGCTTCGTGCAGGTTGATCCGAAACGAGTTCAATTCCCCCTTGTTCAGTAAGTTTTGAACTTGCAGTGAAGAGAATGTGGCTAGTGGACACTTCACTCTCCAAAGGAAGAGTGGGATTGATTGACAATGGAACCAATTCAACTGCTTCATGAAAGTCACTCTCTGAAGGGAGAGTGGGATTGACCAAAGGTGACATTGGTTCAATCACATCAAGATGACTCTCTGAAATAAGAGCGGGATCAACCAAATTTGATGTTGGTTTGACCACTTGATCAACGAAAGGTTGAGTAGGTTGTTGAGAAACTATAAGTTGTTCAAGAGAAGGAAATTCTTGAGTCTCAGACCACACTCTTCGCACCTCTGTGATAGTAGGGCACTGGTGATTAAGATGATTTTCCTCACATAGCTTACAAGGGAACTTAAGTTTGCACTTCAAACGACCATTTTTCTGAATGGTGTCAACATGACTAGCAATGGATGACTGTTTTCTCTCAGCATGACCTACAGAGGCTAAGAATTTCCCCCAGCATGATCACTAGAGGCTAGGTGACTGGGCTCAACCTGGCTAAGAGAGGCTGGTTTTTGAAAAACTTCATAATGTTCAAAAATGGGAGGACTATGAAGCCAAACTCTTCGCAACTCCATGATGGAAGGGAATTTATAAGTAAGGTGGTATCCCTCACAAATATTACAAGGAAACTTTAGCTTGTGTTTTGAATGAGTAGTCTTTTCAACAGTGTCAACATTACTTGCAGCGGCTGACGGATTGTCTTTAGCATGAACCATAGAGGCTGAAAGATTGCCCCCAGCATGACTTACAGAGGCTGAGAGACTGGGTCCAACATGACTTGCAGAGGTTGGACAAGCACCACCAAAATGAATAATAGAGGCTGAATGGTTTGGATCAACATGCTTTATAGCATTTGAGTGTGTGACCACAGCATGAACTTCAGAGGCTGGGTGGATGGATCCAACATTACTTGTAGAGGTTGGAATGGGAGGTTCAAATTAAACATCAGAGGTTCAACGGGTGCCCTCATCATGAACTACAAAGGCTGATTGACTAGATCCAATGTGACATGGAAAGGTTAGCAAGATCCCACCAGCATGATCAGCAAAGGATGGATGGTGAAGAGCAACTTGACTTGTAGAGGTTGAGTGCTTAGATCCAACATGACTTGCAGAGGTTGAGTGCTTAGATCCAACATGACTTGCAGAGGTTGGATATGTGCCCCCAGCATGAACTGCAGAGGCTGGGTGGTGAGGTTCAACTTAACCTACAAAGTTTGAATGGGTGCCCCCTTTCTTATGTGTCTTCTTCATATTCCTCCTTCTTTTACTCCTTTTAGACTGCTGGTTACTAGTATCAGTACTTTCACCGCATGAGGTAGAAGGAGGAGGAGAATCAACTACAGGTGAAGGGGAAGCATTATTTTGAAGCCTTTGATATAAGGAGCTTACTTGAGAAGCATCATGAGCATTCAAGATAGTTGGAGTGGAAAACAAGCACACCAGTAGCCCTAGGGTGAATCTAGGCAGATTCAAGGTGGTCATCAAAGGAACACCAACATTCCTTGTGAGAGGAATAGTACAAGGAGTTCCTGGCATGGGGATCTCTTTGTTGGTGTTCAAAGGGGTGTTAGACATAGTTTCAAACAAGGAGACAAAGTCTGAGGTCAATAGGAAACCAAAAGTACCAAGCACACTCCTTAAGGTAGACTAAGTACAAACAAACCACACAACACTCACTAAAAAATTCCTAAATCCAAACAAACAAATAGGTATAAGATATGCTTTCCAAAATAAATTTGAGAGACAGTTACTTGGAGTCCCTACATATGTTTTTAGGCACAACTGGAGGAATCACCCACCACCCTCCCACACTTTCTACCGGGGTTATCTTCCAAGCCCGTCCAAGGTCAACCAGAAATAGCCTTCCAGTGTACCTGTGTATGGACCCTAGATGTCAAAGAGACTAAAGGCTACCTTAACTATATTGACATTCTAGAGGGACATTCACAATCTTGGTTCATATGTATGGGCAGGGTAGCAAAGCCCAAAACCCTGTCTAAGACAGAATCCCCAGATGTGCAAAAACCTTGGTCTATGCTTTAACAAGGAATCATAGGGTTATCTCCTTAGTCCAAGCCTCCATGTGGCTTCGTGCTTAACTCCTGTTTGAGAGGAGCTTCCCAGATATAATAAACATAGAAAATGGTTTACCTACTGATTGGCCAACTATGTCTAAAATTTTATACTTGTGGAGAGTTAAAACTCTCTATCCCACAAGTCTAGCCTAAGCTAGTTGGTGTATGACCCTATAAAATAAAACTTACTAATAATTTTTAAATTATATCATTCATTTTAAAAGGCTATTTTTAGTCAGAGGGTAAATGGCGTGAAAATTATGTGGTGTTTAAGTTGAAACAAAATGACTAAGAAAAGAGAAATGAAATGAAAAAAGAAAAAAAACTATTCTCTTTCTTTTAAAATAGAAACTTGAAAGCCACAAAAGAACAAATTCTTTTTATTTTTTCAAAAATAATGATATGCAATGCATTAAAGACAAAACCCTAATCTACATGCATATTAAACACTATATGTTCTTTTTATTTTTCTTTTATAAATGCAAAAGAAAAACTACCTACAAACAAAAGTATGCAGATGACAAGAACAAAGCAAAAGGAACTCTGCTATATAACCACCAAACAAACTCTAGAATGCCCTAAAGTCAGTATAAACCCTACTTGGAAGGAAGGCTTGCATAAAAGACAAGTCAACTATTTTGGAATGGTGAAGTTAACCAACAAAAGAAGAAGGAAACAAACACCAACAAGCTTCTGAACTTAGACAAAGATTACTAACAGAGGTTGACCAAAAAAATAAGCCAAAAAATCATGCCAAGCAAAAGGGGTGGGAGGAAAGAGCAAAGAGAAAACCCTAATGCTATAAAAAGGATTACCACATAGATAAAGAACAACTAAAAAGGGATGACACTAGCTTCCTGGAGTCATGCACCTGTAGAGGACCCCAAAAGACCTACCAAACAAACCAAAACAACAAAAAAAACCACAAAAAATGAGGAAAAAACAATGTTTTAGGGACACATGCAGGTTGTACTATTGACAGGTCATGTATCATACGTGGGTTGACAGTACAGCAAGTCGCATGTACAATAAACATGTGCTGTACCACTGATAAGTCGCATATCATACGTGGGTTAACATTAAAGCAAGTCACGTATAAATACCAAATACACGGCTATTCAATCTGCAACTCGCGTATGGGTGGGAAAAAACCCTAAAAAAGGTCAAAAAATTCCTTAGGAAGGTAGGGGAGGTGTTCTATCAAACAGATAAAGTGTTCCTAAGTGGAAAGAAAGACCTAAAACTTTATAAAAGGCTGAAAGAAATACAAATAAACCCCAAACAGACAAGGCTCTCCCCAGTAGAGTCGTCGGTTCTGTTGTAAAGGCAGGTTTCCTATGGCTAGGGTTTAAGAGGCCATCAATGTACTAGGGTTAAAAGAGAGATTCAAATGGTTCTGCAAGTATATATAAGCAAACTTCATAGATTAGAATGGTTCATACCTTGACAAACAAAGGTTGGTCCAAGCATCCCTTCAATCCTCCTCTTTCTCCTCTTGCTTCTCTTGCTCCAAGAGACCTGCAAAATGAATTATACCTTCCTCAAACCAATATGACCACATATAAAGCAATGATAATCAAATAAACATGAAATAATGATCTGACTAACATCATCATATGATCATAAACAAAGGTTCAATCACACATTGAACAATAATTTGGGAAGAAGAAGGACATCACATCTTTATCAATCTTGAAAACAAGTACAAATATACCTTCTCTTCAAGTTGGGAACTTCATGAAACCTTCATATGGTTCTACTACTTCTCTTCTCCAAGGAACTCAGCCTGCAAGCTCTACAACGCAAGGGGATGATCACTAGGGAAAAGGTGTGGGAAAAGAGAGCTCCAAATCCTCCAGCATAACAATGCAAAGATTCCAATCTCCTCTCATGGACCTCCTTACCTCTATTTATATGCTGCTGAAGAGATAGGGTCGAAGACAAATTAGTTACAATTAAAGGAGTCAGTTGCATAACTAACCAAACTACCCAAATTTTGGAAAACATATTTTTTTGACATTTTCAGGAGGAATAGATGGGTTGTAGAGACATCAATCGTGTATGCAGGAGGTATGTGTGGGTTACAATGCAAATAGTCATGTATTTAGGGCATACACGAGTATTATATATAGAAATTCATGTACCATACACGGGTTTCCTTAAGGTAACTCTCGTATACATAAAACAAATATCATTTTTAGGGTACTTTTAGGAATTTTTAGACTTTGGTGTCTTCTAGAAAGTTTTAGCTAACAAAAATATATTTCCAACGGTGTAGAGATGAGGTCAAACAGAGTTACAAAAATCAAGATATGGATCCTCCAAGTTAGGTGTTTTTTAGTGACTTTCATGAAGTGTCATCATGGAAGTGTCGACATGCGACGGAAAGATGGGAAAGTGGTCACATGTAGAGATGTGTCATTTTGAGCTATAACACCTAGATTCCTAGATTCCTCACTATGCTAGTTGGCTTCCACATGCACCTAGAAGTCAACACATGCTAAAACTTGGTCATGGAGTGCTTTGGTATCATCCTGGAAACATTTTTTAACATGCCTTATTTTATTCTTGGTTTTTAAAAGCGTAGTTATGCTTTTTTCTGAAAGCTACATTGCTTTACAACAGTTTTAAGACAAAAAGGAAAAGTTATTCTAGGAGTAACTGCCTTGTTTTTTCCCCACATTATCCTCCTTCCTTTTCTCCCAAAAAAATCATGGATCTGATCTCTTTCTATCACTTATTATATGGCCTATCTGATTTATCCAATTCATGAGCATCTTCATAGATTTGGAAAGTGTTTTTTGCACCTATGGGAGTTTGACTAGTTTTAGTAAGCCTTGTTTTTGACCAATTCGAATAGAAACCTTATGCTTTCGATTATCTGATGTAATTATATATTTTAGCAGCATATTACTTCATTAGGTTGGATTATCTACACTTATTCAATACATGATTAATTTATGCTCCAATTTTAGTCTCCTTTTGTGTGAATTTTGCATGTTTGATTAGCAATTTTGTGAGTGTAATTGTTCTATCAGTTGGGTTCAATTTCCACACAGCTCTATTATGGGTAAAAAAATCAATCCCATCAACTGCAAGGCTGATAAAAACCCTATCTTGTGGGTTGGTAGCAGGAAGGGAGGAAAATAATTACTTTAGATTTTCTATCAAATACTTCATAGCTTTTGAATGCCTACTTTCTTGGTAGAAGTTGAAAAAATTGGTAGAGGGTGGAAAATCGAAGGGGCTAGTTCATTTCATTTCTGCCCTTCCAACTGATTTTTGTTTCTATGTTTTGTTTAGTATTTTTATGTTTTTTTATGTGAAAAATGAACTCTTTAACTATTAAAATTTATTAAAAAATCCCTTTCAATAATAATTTTTTTTATTAAAGAATTTTTATTTTTTTTATATAATGTAATTTCCAAATAAAAATAACAAGTATTAGTATTATGCATCTAAAACCTAGATTCATTTCTGAACTTAATGTGAGGCCACATGTAATGCAACATACAAAATGGTTAACATGTTGGGCCAAAGGTGTAATTGAAATTGTGATATTCTAGTTTTCAATTAAAAGATGTGTTTTTATTCAGGAGATTAATTTTTTATTAAAATATAACAATAGACTAATTTACTCATCTTTTTTGTTGATCATGCACTCTAAAAATCCAGGGTGGAACAAAAAAAACTACTACTAGTGGCACACACAACTCAATAGTAAATGGGTTGACATTATGTATTTGACGTACATTAAGTGATAAACTTAGGAAACAAACAAAAGGTGGAACATAGAATCCTTTCCAGAGGTTAGTGTTAGGCCATATGTAATGAAACATACAAAGAATTTCAAGGTTAACATGTTGAATCAATGGTGTAATTAAAATTGTGACATTTTGTTCCAAAGGACTTGAGTTACAAGGCCAGATAGATATAATATGCCCTTTTTTCACACAAAAAAAAGACAGCTTTATATTTATAAAACAGTGTCTTCGAAATACAACACTGCTTACAACATAGTGACCAGAGTATAATCATAGCCTATCTCAACCCAATCCTTCAAATGAATTACAAAAAAGGTGTCAAAACAAACATCTTTACAACCAACCAGTAAAAAACTATCATTCACATATTCATCAACATACATTTTTAGTATAAACAAAGTATTGTAATTTCAACATAATAGAGTGGTTTAGTAGAGATACAAATTGCTAGCGTCCACCATCCAATCCTCTATGTATTCCTCCCAAACAATATTACCTTCACCCATGCCTATAGCTCGCTTAGAGAGATCATCATCCCAGGAGTTAAACTCTCTGTAAATGTGATGGAACATGAGGAAATTGAAATGGTCAAAGAGGCCCTTCGCATGCCTCAGCCAGTTGGAAAGTTCCACTGAACGAATGTTATGAATTCCTAATTCCCAATCCATAATATCTGTGGAGTCTATGTTATCATGTAAAATGGTACTTCTCCATCCGAGTATTGACACTCAATGTGTCGATACACAAAAGGACAAAATGGAGTGGCCAAAACACTCCACAATATCTGTGGAGTCTATGTTATCATGTAAAATGGTACTTCTCCATCCGAGTATTGACACTCAATGTGTCAATACACAAAAGGACAAAATGGAGTGGCCAAAACACTATAGATGGGCGTGACCTTTGATGCATCATTCCCTTACCATCTTGACCTATTTTTCGTATGGCCATTAAGGTGAATACGCAACTATTTTGATTGCAACTCGCATATGCATGATTAGGGTTAAAACGATGAGTTTCCCTTAAGAAATTCGTGTGTCATACATGACTTGCCAGTATTAATAGTCACGTATTCCTTTATCCAAATTAAAATATATATAAACATGTTTATTTGAGGACAGTGGGGTCCTTAATCATAACTATCCCAATTTCCCCAACCATATCAACCTTCATAACCTCTCTCTTTCCTCGTGTATAAATAAAGGGTAGGGGTTGAGGCTGAACATCATGAATTCTAGAGAAATGCTATGCTGGTGGTCTTCCTTTAGATATCTTGGAGAAGTAGAACTCAGTGTCCTTGGCTAGAAGAGGAGCACTTGTCTGAGATGTTGGTTGTAATCTCACCTTGTTTATTAATAAAGAGAGTCTTTCTTCCAATATTGTGTCTTTATACTCTTATGTATTATGATTTATGAATTGTCTTGTCATTTCATTGCAAGCATATTATTTCATTGATCATCAATATAATATATAATATATTGAAGGAAAGGTCTTTCTCTTTGCAGGTGTTGGAGATTCCTCGGAAGCTATGGAAGCAATTTGGATCGAAGAAGAAAGATAGGATCGACCATCATAAATAAGGTATTCCTAATTTCTTCCTATTTCTATTTCAAATTCTGAAATGGTTGATTGTCTGCAAGTTTATTTAGTATGTTGTTAACCCCAGAGGCCCTAGGTTATAAGGTTGTATTATCCTTAACAACATAACTGGAGAGTCCACTGGGGATTCCAACCTATTGTGGGTCCTTTATTTTTGTCTTCCTGACCAGTTTTTCTCTGTTTGATCCCGTGAGTGATTCGAATTGATTTTACCTTTAATTTTTCGTATTTCATGTTCAGAGCCTATCTGTCAGTTGTTTTTATTTTTGAAAAATTTTGACAGTATACAAGGGTTTCTTTGGTAACAATTGTGTATTACCTATTCTATACGTGGGTTGATTCAGTGAAAGTCACATATGGTACACGACCTACCTTGATAATAGTCACGTATTTCCTGTAGGTGTCTATGAGTCCATAAGGTTTTTGCTTGTCCATTTTTTTTATGATTCTTCAGATGCTTTTGAAGGTTCTTTTTTGGCATGATGTTATGGTCTTAGGGGTGTACATTTCACTAGTTGCTTGATTAGTCAATTTTTTTTAGTGCTATTTTTTTGAATTCTTGTTTGGTAAATGTGTTAGGCCCCTCCTTCTTGTCCTTTGGTCTGAGTGCTTGTGTTTTGGGGTTATTGATCAGTCGTTTGAAATAGTGATATGCTTGGGACTGATTTTCTAGTAGTTTAAGTCAGTCATTCTTTCCTTCTTTTGGATCTATTAGTCCTTGGGAATTGATAGTTGGTTCAAAATGGTGTTTGGGTGTTATCCATTTTCCCAGTAAATCTCTCCACATAGCTCTTCCCATCCAATATTATTCTATAAATTTAATTTTTCACCATGCTGAGAGCTTGTGAAAAATCCTTAAAAGAGTCATAAAGTAGTCTCCAGTCTCCTTTCTCTCTATTTCATGTGTAACCATTCCACATACTATTTGGAAATCCTATACCACCAAAACAACTAAGATTTCCAATAGAAGAAGGGGGGGATGAAATGATTTATGAAAGTGCTATGCAAATTGGCTATGTTGATGATTCAAAATGAGTATTGCAATACCTTTCAAAAAAATTTATTCGATGTGAACATACAGTTCGGGGATGAGGTTTACCCATAAATACTTGGATCCATATGCGTACTTATTTGGGGTAATTTTGGTCAATCAAAACCCTCCCTCTCCAAACGCATGTTGGATAAATAAAATATGTGTGTAGACAGTGTCCTAGGAATATGACACTTACTATCCCAATTTCATTTCCTCTATAAAAAACTAGGCCATAGTACTCAAGCTTCATCCGATCACCAGAGACATGCTTTCCCTTGCCAGACTAACCTCGGGTGTAGAGCTTTGTAGAGTCATAATGGAACACTATATTTAAAATTTTAAGATGATAGAGTTTAAGGGGAGATTCCCAAATGACTTATGTCATGAGTGGATAATTTCACTATATAGGGTCAGTATATGCTGACACAGTTGTGCACCGCCATTACTTATTTCACAGGACTAGAACCATAGGCCTCAATGAAGGCAGTGACAGGATCATGAAATAGGAACCTAGAGAATTAAGGAAAGGCCCATACATTTCAATTGTTGAAGAGAATTTCATCTTTTTAGAATAATCAACCCATGGTTACCCATATTTGACATTAATTAATCATTTTTGTATTATTCCTAGATTCCTAGATTCCTCACTATGCTAGTTGGCTTCCACATGCACCTAGAAGTAAAGACATGATAAAACTGGTTCATGGGGCGCTTTGGAATGATCTTGGAAACATTTTTAGCATGTCTTATTTTATTCCTGGTTTTTAAAAGCGTAGTTTTGATTTTTCTAAAATCTTCCTTGCTTTACAGCAGTTTTAAGGCAAAAAGGAAAAGGTAGTTTAGGAGTAACTTCCTTGTTTTTTTTCCCACATCATCCTCCTTCCTTTTCTCCAAAAAAAATCATGGATCTGATCTCTTTCCATCCCTTATTATCTTTCCTATCTGATTTTTCCAATTCGTGAGCATCTTCGTAGATTTGGAAAGTGTGTTTTGCACCTATGGGGGATTTGACTAGTTTTAGTAAGCCTACTCTTTGACCAATTAGAATAGCAACCTTATTATTTTGAATATATGATGTAATTATATATTTTAGCAGCCTATTACTTCATTAGGTTGGCTGATTTATGTTTATTCAATACAAGATTAAGTTATGCTCCAATTTCAGTCTCTTTTGTGTGAATTTTGCATGTTTGATGAGTAATTTTGTGAGTGTAATTGTTCTATCACTTGGGTTCAATTTCCATATGGTATTAGAGCCTTTGGATATCAATTCATATCCTTCCAAATTGTTATTTCAGGTTAGAAATTACTAGCTAGGAGCGCATTCTACTGACTGGAGGGCATAGTTGCTGAGATATGGACCAATCTCAAAGGATAATCTTGACTCCATTCAATTTATTCGAATGGAAATATGAGGTGGAGATATTTCTGAGAGATAAATTTATATACAGGGTTACCATGCAACTGAGGCAGATCCCAATGCACCTACAGAGAAAATTAAATGGCACAATAGGAGGGATGAGGCCTATGGTCTTTTGTACTTGAGCATTTCAAGAGACCTCCTCTTTCATCTTGATTCATTGACATCACCTAATGAGGTTTTAGAGAAGCATGAATATATTTTTGGAAATACAAAGGAGATGAGAGGACATCAACTCAAGAATGAATTGATCTCCTTGAGTCCCACTAGCTTCGAATCATTGCAACTCTACTTTTCCAAGTTTAAGGCCCTCGTTTTGCAGCTAAAACAGTGTAGGATAGAAAAGAAGGAAGAGAAAATAGTATTGAACATACTCTTGAAGCTTGGTACTGAATATTCAGTGTTTTTTTCAACCTTCCATGCCACCAAATTGACATCTTGAACCTGGAAGATTCCTAATCTTGGTGAGTTCATGGAATCCCTCACCGAGGAGCAAGATAAATTGGTAATGATGGGCACCATCAAACCTTCCAAAGACCAATATTTGGTTGCTAGAGATTCAAAGGTGGATTCAAAAAGAAAGAAAAAAGATAAAAATCCACCTGAGAAAAAGAGAGACAATTCAAAGTCTCAAGAGGAGCCCTCAGGATCCAAGAAGAACTTCCAGAAGAAGAAGAATAAAGGAGAAATGAGCAAGTGCGCATATTGCAGTAAGGGCTATCATCCTGAGAGCTCTTGTATGAAAAATAAAATTGACATGTTGACCCAAATCCTGGAGAAGAACAACATCTCCCTTCCTGATTTCTCAAAGAAGAGAGAAGGAGGATCAAATTCAGAAGACAAGGAGAGAGAACATGCCTTGGTTGTTGGAACCTCAATCTCACCTAGCTTCATCATTGATTCTGGAGCTTATAGACATATGGTTTCAACAAGGGAGGTCTTATCCTCTCTTGACATGTTGAAAGGTCCACTAATAGTTTTGGGAGATAACTCTCTGACTGACAGTGTGGGGAAGGGTAGGATTGATATTGACCATGGTAATTTGAATAATGTGTTGTATGTTCCAGGTCTTGCCTCTAATCTCTTGTCAGTGTATCAGATGACCCACACTAGGTCTGCAAAGAAAGTCATCTTCTCCCCCAATGAAGTTTAAATCTCAGAGATTTTGAATGGTAAATTCATAGAAAAAGGTGTTGTGGATCACACTTCGAAGGTATACAAGTTTTCCCATTTTCTACTCAAAACCCTATGCTCTTCTCACCCATGCTAACAAGGCAAGAAATATTTGGCATAAGAGATTTGGCCATATTAACTATAAGTATCTTTCTTATTTTAGTGACAAATATATGGTCATAGGGTTACCAAATATTAAGTTTTCTAAGGGAGTCTATCAAGGTTGTATCCTAGGAAAACACCCAAAGCACAAATAGGAGAGAGCTAGTCATGAGAGAACCTCTGTACCCCTTGAGTTAATCCACAGTGACATTACTGGTCCATTCCCTCATATGTCCATGAGTCAAGCCAAATATGCACTCACCTTCATACATGATTTTCCAGGTATTGTTGGGTCTACTTCCTAAAGCACAAGTCTGAAGTTTTTGACCTCTTCAAGGTCTTTCGAGCCTTGGTTGAGAACCATTATGGGAGGAAACTCAAGATACTTACATATGAAAATGGTGGAGAGTATGTCAAGTATAATTCCATCCATTATTGTAAATATGCAGGTATCCAAATGCAACATTCTATTCCTTACACACCACAACAAAATGGTGTTTCTGAGAGAAAGAATAGATCACTCAAGGAGATTGAAACTTGCATGATGGAGGCTAAAGATTTGCCACCAAATTTTTGGTTCAAGGCTATAAAATGTGCATCCTATATCCAAAACAAGGTGCCGCATAAGTAGCTTGATGGTATTACTCCTGTTATCTCCTCAATAAATTAGTCTTAAATAGGTCAGACTCAGAGAATTTATTTTGTGTAGTAAGGAATATTTCACGGCACATTATGAAATATTTTTGTGTTTAATAAATTTTGGAACACCTTTTACTCTTTTTTTCCCATAAAAAAATCAAAGTTTAGCTTTCGGTTGCTTATGCAATCATGCAGCTGTTCATTAGCCATCAAAAATAGAGCTTTTGGCAGCTTACAGACCCAGAATTTTGCTTTCTTAGCCACCGAAAGCGCAAAACAGTGCAGAAAGGCATAGTTCCACACAGAACTGACTTTGGTTGATCCAAATACCTCATGGATGATTTATAAGGTTGAAAATTAATTAAAGGCATCAGTATTTTATTTTTGTTCTAGTTTTGAAGGTGCCAGTGAGGTGAATTAGGTCACAAACCCTACCTACTCTAACAAAGTTTGACTTGTCTGCCAGATAGCAAGTCTGAGTTCTACTTCAATGTTCACTGCAGTTATTAAAGAGTTTGAGGAGTAAGAAAGTGTTGGAGTTAGGTATATTAGCACTTAAGTTAGGGGTTTGACCTAATTTTTGGAAAACAGTTATGTTTATCTATTTTTAGTAAATTTGATCCAAATTTTCAGGATCTAAAATAAATTTTGTAAAGGCTATAAAGCCTGTGACTAATGTTGAAGAAAGGGTTCAACTTCAGAGACTTTTTAGACACTTATTGTATTCAAGCTTATCATGTTCTTCATCATTTAATATAAGATCTTTTTCCATTATATGTTTAGGTTCCATCTCTTTTCTATTATGTACTTGTGCTTGGATGTTTGATTCAAGTTTATTCTTTTTATCTTATACCAGATAGTTGTCATCCTATATTTGTGTTGATGAGTTTAATTGCAAGTATATTTCCTTGTTATGATTAGCCATTCATATGTGAGTGCCTTATATATGAATCTGCTAGCATAGTGAGTTATTCATTTATTCATCTTTACTACAAACCCTCTGAACATTGATAGTTAGAAGCCTTTTCTATTTGATTGAGTATTATGCATGTCTTGAGTGTGTGAGGTCTTTTAAGTCATCTAACTTGATCCATTGAGAAAACCATTAAAAATATTGAAGTTACCAAGAATCCTCGAGCTGCAACCTAGAGGAGTTTCCTGGAGTGATAACAAATCCTTTTGAATCTTAGAGTGGGCACAAGCCAGATGTGACCCATTTCAGGATTTTTGGCTCAAAGGCTTGGGCTAGAATTCCAACTGAAAAGAGGAAGACTTTGCAACCCCAAAGACAAGAGTGCCTATTTTTTGGGTATTATAAAGAATTAAAATGGTACAAGCTGATCAAATTTAGCACTAACAAATATTTCATTGAAAGAAGTGTTCAGTTCGAAGAAGAGCCTTTAGCAGCAGTTGAAGTTGGAGAGTCCTCTTCACCACCACATCCATTGATTGTAAGTGAAGAGACCAATGATTTTTTTTATTCTGATATGTATAATAATGATGATTTAATTTCATATCCTAACATTCCTACAAGACCAAAATGTGCAGCAATGACCATTCATGTAGCTTGGGAAATAGCTAGGAATCCTAGTGACCCTAAGAGGACCAAACCTCAATTTGAGAGTGCCCTTTGTGTGAAAGATCCACTCTTTGTTGAGAAGTGGTATTTGATGGTTTATTCTGATCCTCATACATATGAATATGCATCACATGATCCAATATGGAAAACATCCATGAAGGAAGAATTCATCTCGCACCAAAAGAACAACACATGGGAACTAGTTGATCTTTCCCCAGGGAGAAATCTAGTAAAGTGTACATGGGTATTTAAAACTAAGTTTGTTGATTATGGTTCACCTTTAAAATATAAGTAAATATTGGTAGCTGAGGTATACTCAAAATTACATGGTATTGATTATAATGAGACCTTTGCACCCATTGCAAACATGGACTTCATAAGGCTAGCTCTAGCCATTGCAGCTTCAAGGGAATGGGAGGTACATCACATGGATGTGAAGTGTGCCTTTATAAATGGAGATATGAATCAAGAGATTTAAATTCAGAAACCAGAATTTTTCATTTCTAATCCTTCTTTAGTGTGCAGGTTAAATAAATAATTGTATGGCTCAAGAAAGCCACCAGGGCTTGGTATGCCAAGATTGATGGCTTTTTGTTGTCCCTGAGTTTCGTTCAATCCAATTCTGATCCTAATATCTATTTGAAGCTGATTCATATTTATTTAATGATTAAATTTATATATGTGGATGATCTACTGATTACATGACGTTCAAAGATATAAATTGCCTCATTGAAGGATGCAATGAACCATGCTTTTTCCATAACAGATTTGGGATTGTTGAGCCAATTCTTGGGTCTCGAAATTGCTCAATATCAACACGG
The DNA here is from genome assembly GCA_001517045.1 of Pseudotsuga menziesii. NCBI lineage: Eukaryota > Viridiplantae > Streptophyta > Pinopsida > Pinales > Pinaceae > Pseudotsuga > Pseudotsuga menziesii. Next base: position 148,809 of record LPNX010774346.1, read on the forward strand.
AATCAAATTTAATCAGTCCAAGTATGCTTCATATATGTTCAAAAATTTCAGCATGAAAGATTTCAATCCAAGAAAGATTCCATTCCTCTCAAGGGTTAAGCTTGAGGAAGCAGGTTCTTCTCCTTTGGTAAATAATACACTGTATAGGAAGTTGATTGGGTGTTTTCTTTATCTTACACATACTAAAAATAACATATATTATGAATTTAGTGTGGCTTAAATATACATGGATCAGCCTAATGAGATCCATTGGAGAGAATCCAAGAGGATCCTAAAATTTGTTCAAGGAACAAGAACTCATGGGATTTTCTATAAAGCAAAATCTGACTTAGAGCTAGTTGGATTTACTGACAGTGATTAGGTGGGTGACAACATAGATTGAAAGTATACTTAAGGATATGTGTTCATGCTTGTAGATGGACCAATCAACTGGTTAAGTAATAAGTATAGTGCCATAGCACTCTCATCTATAGAAGCAGAGTATAGAGGAATTGTGAATACAACTACTCAATGTTTGTGGTTGCAAGGGATACTTGGAGAATGTGGGTTCGAATCATATTTTATGCTGTCATATATTGTGACAATAAAAGAAACATTTGAATCTCCACTAATCCAGTTCAAATATAAATAACCAAGAACATTGAGATACATATGCACTATATCAGGGAGCTTGTGCATGATGGTACCGTTGCTCTACTCTACTGTGCATCTTCAGAGAAAGTAGCAGATATATTCACCAAAGTATTCTGTGAGAAGACCTTCAGTAATCTCAAATCATTGTTGGATATTTATAACCATGTGGTGAAATATGATTGATAACAATAATTCCAAAAATTTTGTTTCATGTCCATGTTTAAGGGAGGATTTTCCCATTGGGTTTTTTCCTCTTTCCTTGGTTGTATGGACATGCAGTATGTAAAGGGTGACTAAGAATTGTTGCTAGGCCCTATAGTTTTCTAATATTTACTCATAAATTCATACTTAATGTGGGTTTTTAGAATAATCCACCCATAGTAACCCATATTTGACATTAATTAATCATTTTTGTCTTATTCCTAGATTCCTAGATTCCTCACTATGCTAGTTGGCTTCCACATGCACCTAGAAGTCAACACATGCTAAAACTGGGTCATGGAGCACTTTGGAATCATCCTAGAAATATTTTTAGGATTTATAATTTTATTCTTGGTTTGTAAAAGCATAGTTCTACTTTTTTTGAAAGCTTCCTTACTTTACAGCAAGTTTAAGGCAAAAATGAAAAGCTAGTCTAGGAGTAACTGCCTTGTTTTTTTCCCACATCATCCTCCTTCCTTTTCTCCAAAAAAAATCATGGATATGATCTCTTTCGATCACTTATTATCTATCCTATCTGATTTATCCAAATCATGAGCATCTTAATATATTTGTAAAGTGTTTTTTGCACCTATGGGGGATTTGACTAATTTTAGTAAGCCTTCTTTTTGACCAATTTGAATAGAAAAATTATGCTTTCTCATCTCTGATGTAATTATATATTTGAGCATTCTATTAATTCATGAGTTTGGATGATGTACACTTATTCAATACAAGATTAATTTATTCTCCAATTTCAGCCTCCTTTTTTGTGAATTTTGCATGTTTGATTAGCAATTTTGTGAGTGTAATTGTTTTATCACTTGGGTTCAATTTCCCCACAGCTCTGTTATGGTTGTAAAAATACAATCCCATCAACTACAAGGATTATCAAAACCCTATATTTTGTCTTGGTAGTAGGAAGGTAGGAAACGAATTAGTTTATATTTTCTATCAAATACTTCATAGCTTTTGAATGTCCGCTTTCTTGGTATAAAATGAAAAAATTGGTAGAGGTGGGAAAATGGAAGGGGCTAGTTCATTTCATTTCTACCCTTCCAACTAATTTTTGTTTCAATGTTTTGTTTAGTATTTTTTTGTTTTCTTATGTGAAAAAATAACTCTTTAACTACTAAGCTTTATTAAAGAATCCCTTTCAATAATAATTTTTTTAATAAAGAATTTAATTTTTAATTAACAATATATATTTTTTATATAATTTAATTTCCAAATAAAAATAACTAGTATCAGTATTATGCATCTAAAACCTAGATTTGTTTCTGAATTTAATGTGAGGTCACATGTAATGCAACATACAAAATGGTTAACATGTTGGGCCAATGGTGTAATTGAAATTGTGATATTCTAGTTTTCAATTAAAAGATGTGTTTTTATTAAGGACATTAATTTTTCGATTAAAAGATAACAATAGACTCATTTACTCATGTTTTTTGTTGATCATGCACTCTAAAAATCAAGGGTGGAACAAAACAAACTACTAATAGTGGCACACACAACTCAATAGTAAATCGGTTGACATTATGTATTTCACGTACATTAAGTGATAAAATTAGGAAACAAACAGAAGGTGGAACATAGAATCCTTTCTAGAGGTTAGTGTTAGGACATATCTAATGAAACATACAAAACATTTCAAGGTTAACATGTTCAATCAATGGTGTAATTAAAATTGTGGCATTTGGTTCAAAAGGACTTGAGTTAAAAAGCCAGATAAATCTAATATGCCTTTTTTTCACACAGAAAAAAGATAGCTTTATATTTATAATATGGTGTCTTAGAAATATGACACTACTTAAAATATAGTAACCAGAGTATCATCACATCCTATCTCAACCAAATCCTTCGAATTACTTACAAAAAAGGTGTCAAAACAGACATCTTTACAACCAACCAGTAAAAAACTATCATTCAGATATTCATCAACATACATTTTCAGTATAAACAAAGTATTGTAATTTCAACATAATAGAGTGGTTCAGTAGAGATACAGAGTGCCAGATTCCACCCGCTAGTCCTCTATGTATTCCTCCCAAACAATGTTACCTTCACCCAGGCCTATAGCTCGCTTAGAGAGATCATCATCCTGGGAGTTAAACTCTCTGTAAATTTGATGGAACATGAGGAAATTGAAATGGTCAAAGAGGCCCTTCACATGCCTTAGCCGGTTGGAAATTTCCACTGAATGAATGTTATGGATCCCTAATGCCCAGTCCACAATAGTCGTGGAGTCTCTTTTTTCATGTAAAATGACACTTCTCCATCCAAGTACTGATGCTCAATGTGTCGGTACACAAAAAAACAAAATGGATAGAAGTGGCCAAAATATTATAGATGGGAATGACCTTTGATACATCATTCCCTTACCATCTTGACCTATTTTTTGTATGGCTATTAAGGTGAATACATGACTATTTCCATTGCAACTCGCGTATACATGATTAGGGTTAAAACAACAGGTTTCCCTTAAGAAAGTCATGGATCATAGTCATGTATTCCTATTGAGGCCTAGAAATTCGCAGGCAACAACAGCAAGGGATTCTCCCCAGTCAACGTTCCCAACTAGCCCATGATTGTTTGGTATGGGGAATCTGTCTGGTTTGCGGTCCGGCTACCGTAGGTCAAGTAACAAAAACAAAGGTTTTACCGGCTACGGCCCGGTCCACCGTGTATTTTGGTATTTTTGACTTAAGTATGACATGCAAGTGCCTATTTAACTATACAGGGTGATAAGGATGCAAGGAGCAGTCACAATGTGATGCGCAGGTTCTTACCTCTCGTCTTAGAACTCACAAGCATCTCGATCACATATGCAATAATAAAATGAAACTAACTATCTACCTATCTACCTATTCCCGAGGAGCAAAATTGTAACTTATTTATGAGTAATGTGAATTATGCATGCATTATAAAGAGAAATTACAAATAGCTGATATTCTTTCCTACAACACATGAATGATTAAATATATTTAGACAATCAGATAGCTAATTGCTTATGAACAACATGCATTACTCATAGTGGTAAATCCACAGAATGAACCAGAAAACATTCAAACAAGAACATAGGCTCTAAGAGTTAGAACGATCTCATGGTTTATGGACAAAAGCTGGAAAAACAAAATAGTTCATCTTTCCGCAATCCACAGCATAAAATTTGAAAGTCCCACCAATATTTCTCCAATAGGAAAACAATAATTCTTTATTGAAAAAAAAAGTAGTTCTTCTTACAATATTGCTTTTCATGTCTAACTGGGAAAAATCCCCCCCTATTCTTCTAAGTTTCCTATATTTATACAAAAGGATGAGACTGTTGGGCTTCCCACAAATGACCCATGGGATTCCCAACTCTTTGCCTCCCAAAATTTCGCTTTCCTCAAATGTTTACAAAATCATTACACATTACAAAAGTGAATGATCATTCATGAGGAGGGCCCCACTTGGGTATTCAAAAATTTCTTCCATGCCAAAGCTTCAGAGGCAATGCCTTCAAATGCACAAGGTTCCAAGAATTGAATGTTTATCTCGAACTTAGCAGCTTGGTTCTTGATGGCCTCAATTCTGGCCGCACTCAAACGAAGCTAGTCCTCCAATAGTTGCACACTGATGGCGGAATGATCTACTTCACTCTTCAAGATCTGGTCATCGAGGGCCTTCTTCTTCTGTCACTTTGACATATTGAATTCAGAATCTTCCTGTTATACATGCCATTATCATCATTAATACATTCTTGACTACGTTGCAAACATTGAGACAACATGTGCAACATTTCACTTTAACTATGTTTACCTTGACAACAATTAGTTAAATGAAGTAAAAGGTGTGGAAGCTAACACCGCTATCTGCTACTAAAACAATTCTATCAATAACATCAAGTGGGGAACAAATATACATAAAAATGAAGGAAATTCGGGCTATTTGTGGGTGCCATGCTCATCGCGCTGTGTAGGAAAGACAGTGGAAATTCTGTGAGTTCTCACTGTGTGTTTTCAGGAAGAAACGTCATCAATGCAAACTATGGTCAATTACTATATGCAGTGATACATCCCCCTCCACCGGCCTGGGTTCAAAAATGGCTGTGAACTAGGCGTGCGGGACAGCGCGGTGAAACACGACTGGTCTAAAGGATATGGGCAGCATGAAAGGGAGGTAACCAGTCCAAGCATCAAAGGAAAGCCATGAAAAACCATCCCCCATCAAAACATCATCACACATGGCGGATTGGTGTAGACAGCATAACGACCATCTGCACCAAAACCCCTATTCTCTAAGCACAGGGTTGCATAACGAAAATCCACGGAGTAAAACCCCCTATGGGCCAAACGCCCTCCCACGGACAGTTACGATATAAATCCACAATTATATATGCAAGTGAACGACGGGGCCAAGGGAAAATGGCCGCAACAAAAACCTAACTGTGGGAAAAAAAAATCACCAAACACCCAAACGAAACAGGATAATGCAAAAGAAGCCTACCTGGCATTGCTATGTAATCGATGGGAAGAAAGGCAGTTAAGCTTCCACATTTGAGCCACCTAGACGCGGGTACCGACAACGAGGGTCCGACCAAGCTCGAGCAAACAACAAAACACGATAATGGCAGCTTGTGACAGTCGAGAATAACAATAGAATAATAACACAAACCCCCATATATATATATATATACAACCATGCGCGGTGGTGATATATTGGACGGCATAATTCTAACGATTGGAAGTCGAAAGCATAATCCCTTCTGCAACGTCGGGGGCCAAAACACCAATCTATCCGCGGGGATAACCGGGAGACACATACTCGCGTGTCGGAACTATAAAACATCAGAGCGATAGCGGAACGGGAGCTGCAATGGCATAGATATAAAGGATATCATAGTCCACGATGGGCATAGTCTTCATCGGAGGAGAAATGACTAAACGGCCAGAATGATAGCGACTTTCTCATCCCCAATGGCGGAAGAAAAAGGCCATCACGCCCCGCTATGTAATGTCTGAAACGGAAGAGAGAATGACTAAAGATCGGGAAGGTTAGCACTTCTTTCATCTGCAACGGTGGAACCATAAACTTTAAGGATCGGTGACAACAACAAAGCAGGATCCAGAAATTCAATACAATAGTCAAGAGACTTCGTGATCTGTCATCCGCAATGGCGGAGAATGACAGAAAAAAAAGTTTCGACACGCAACCAACAAATCGACCAATTAATCCAAAAGCGTCGGAGAAAAATAACGAATCCAAAGTTGTTATTTTTCTGCAACAGCGAGAGTACGAACCAAATAAACTTCCGATTCAAACGTGTCGAAAACGTAATTAAAAGTAACGATAAAGTTTGAACACACACTGGATTGTTTCAAGCATTAGAGGAAAAACTAAAACAAGTGGTAGATCGATCCAAAGCATTAGAAAGGCCTTTCTAAAAAATCATTAGATCAAAACCAAGAAGAAAATCAAACTAATCTAAGCGAAAGGAGGGTCCCGAAATTTTTTGGAATTTTGGGAAAATGTTGCAGCTGCAACAATTGGCAACTACCTGGTGAACCCCAGATTTCTGACTTAACTTCTTCCCAGTGCAAGACCATCTAGATAAAAGTTGAAATCTTCTAGATATTTGTATCCCTAGGCTGGCCAACCTATGCATTTAAATCATTGAGAAGTAGTCCATTCTTTGGGAAATGGTAACATCATGAATATTTGCAAGTCTGAATAACTCTTTTGAGGCCAAATAAGTGAGATTTATTTTACCCGTCCTTAGGTAGTTTCTAGCTGGGACACCACAGGATTGTAACATATAGTAAATAGCACTATCCATTTGTTCCTCATTCCCATGCCAACTGCACTTTTGTGCCATTTGAACTTTAGTTCTTTTGAGCCCTCCATCTGCCTTTCTTTCTAAATTTTATTCAGGCTCCTCTATCCATAGTGTCCTTTTGTGTGAGAGAAGAATTTGCTTTTCATCTCACGGACGAAGAGGAACTTTTGGCAATTTGAAATTCATGCTTTTGATACTTTGCTTTGATATGTATAGTTTCTTTAAGGAGTTTTGACTCTTGATAGCTTTTAGCTTTGCTGAAATCATGGCATGGGATCATTTATATATGATATACTATTTACCTTGCTTCCTTTCCGTGGGTCCTTTGCTGTCACTTCCTTGGACATTTTAGATGTGAAATAGATGGAGCCTCGAAATAGTATTCCAGACTTCTTAACTCTGAGTTATTTACAAGGATTAAGCAGAAACTTCAATGAATGCATAGCCAATTAGGAACACTGCTACTAGAAGACATTCTATATTTTAACAGCACAGTCCTTTGCTCCAGATTCCAATTAATTAAGAACCCTGACGTTTCCATTGCAACCAAAAGTTTTCCTCTTTATTCAAAACCAAAAGAACTGATAATAAAGCAATTTAAAAGAAAACATCATCAACACAATAAATCAAAAGGAAACAGCATTAAAGCATTAAATGAAAACAACTCAATTTATTTATGTACAAAGCAAAAAGAAAAGAAAATGTGTGCCCACCCTAAAAATTCTACAATCTAACGAGTTAAAGGGCTAGGCTGTAGTGTAGGCCGGAAATCTATCCATGGTATAAGTGTGCCATTTTTGAAATCGAAACCATGTCTACTAATCTACCGTCATCTTTATAAGCCTGAGGAAGTTGAAGGAGCTCAGGCTAATTGTCAATCATAGAACTGGCCTTTCCTAAGGTATGATGTTTTAGCTTAAGCTTGGTTAGATAATTTCCCAGGACAGCAATAGTAGACTCATTACCTTCTCCTAGCTTAGTGATAGTGTGCTTCATGTAAGGTTCTCTCAAAATTTTAATATGATTTGGGGTACCCTTGAGAGGTAACAATAAATGAGACCAATCTGAAGCAAAATAACCTTTTAATCTGGCAGACCAATCTCAGTTGAGAATAATCCCATATCCACCCAGTATGTCAGCCACCATAATGTCAATAAATTGACATATCTTGTTATTTACAGAAAAGCAAATGAGAACATTTTTCATTTCTCCCACTACTTTGACACATGTGCTATCTAATTGCACTACTTCCCATGCTGTGGACTCTGGTTGTCCATTAATCTTTTTGCAAACCTTAAGTGGCATAACATTCACCGATGATCCATAGTCTACCAAGCAATTATGCACATTATGACTCAACATTTCTAGGGCCAAAATAAAAGGCGGGGTTTCAGCTTTTTCTTCCCAACCTAGTTCTATGTCTTCTTCTCCCAGTTGGTTTTGAGTGGGTATATCTTCTTTAAGCTCCTCGATTTCTTCAGTGTTTCCTTGATCAACACCTGCCCTTTCTTCCACAAGTTTGACAGGCTCACTGATTGGCTCAGTTTCCTGGTTGGCAGTAGTGACTTTAGGTGTTTTCTCTTTAAAATTTACACCAATCTGTCTCTTGACCTTCTCTTGCAATTTTTTAATCTTCGAAATTATTGCATTGTCTTTAATTGTTAGGTCCATATCTTTTGTTGCTGTTGGTGTGCATTTAGATTTAAGAGCATCCTCTTCTGTGTTGAAAAGAAAGACACCATTCCATAAGAACATGGTATCATTATCTTGTCTTTCTATGGTCTAGTTCTTCTCTTCTTCTTTACTACTGTCTTTAGTCAATTTAGAGTCCAGCAACTTATTCATCACCAATGTCATTGAATTTAACCATTGAGGAAAATTCTTTTCAGGATGGGGTTGCTGGTGAAAAGTGCAGAAATTGTCCCCCCCTACCTCTGTTATGTTCATTGATGCTAAATTTGGTGGAGGTATTTTCAATTGATTGCTATCCTCTCTTTTTTGGTAGTGGGGTTTGTAAGTTTTCTGAACTTGCCTTTCTTTCTCCAAATCTATTATTCAGTTGGATAGATTCTGAATCATTTTCAACATTCCCTGAAAATCATGTGATTGTTCCTCTTTAGGTTTAGATAGCAATAAGGCTTTTTTCATGGTAGTTTTCTTTTCAAGTAGATCAGGATAGTCTGCTATACTTTCTTTTTCAGCCTCTACCAACGTAGGTCTGGTTTTCATCTTTACAAACATGGCCAGCTCAGGTCCTAGGGTTGAGGTATAATATTCAATTAGGACCTTGTCTGAGGGTCTGTCAACTTCAGAAAAGTTCTTCAGGTATGCTGAAAACCTTTGAGTAAATTGCTGCACCTTCTCATCCTTCTCTTTTTTTAACAGACTAAGACCTTTCATTAGTGAGGCATGTGTCTTTTGGGCTGAGTAATTACCTCTGAAAATCCTTTCGAAAGTGTCCCAATAAGTAATAGAGTTTGCAGGCAACCTGAAATACCAGGATGCTGCTGCTCCTTTAAGGGTATGCGGGAATAATCTACAGACAACATCTTCGAACTCTCCAGCCCTTAACCCTTCTACTTCTAAATAGAAACTTTGCAAGTGGTCATCTACATCAGTATTTTCATCGGGGTCAAACTTAGGCAGCATCTTATCAAAAGCTTGAGGTAGGTTGTGCAAAGGAGGTGTGAGGTTCAAAGGTGATCTAGCTCTCCAAGCTGGTAGTGGGTTGGGCTGATTCACATTTATACCAGCCATGAGCAAAGGTGAACTAACAAGAGTCTGAGCAAGAAACACTGTAAGATGAAACTGGGTTTACTTGCTCCAAAGACAAAAACAAAACCTGTAAGGCCTTGGGTTAGGTCAAAAAGCTTTCAAATATCTGCTGGTGGGGTAATCTTGGGAAAATAGGTTTCCACGACCAACCATACACTGGCGGCCCTCTTTCTAGCGCCAGAAACTGTTGAGGCCTGGAAATTCATAGGCAACAATAGTAAGGGATTCTCCCCAGTCAACGTTCCCAACTAGCCCATGACTGTTTGGTATGGGGAATCTGTCTGGTTTGCGGTCCGGCTACCGTAGGTCAAGTAACAAAAACAAAGTTTTTACTGGCTGCGGCCCGGTCCATTGTGTATTTTTATATTTTTAACTTAAGTATGACATGCAAGTGCCTATTTAACTATACAGGGTGATAAGGATGCAAGGAGCAGTCACAACGTGATGCACAGGTTCTTACCTATCGTCTTAGAACTCACAAGCATCTCAATCACATATGCAGTAATAAAATGAAACTAACTATCTACCTATCTATCTATCCCCGGGGAGAAAAATTGTAACTTATTTATGAGTAATGTGTATTGTGCATGCATTATAAAGAGAAATTACAGATAGCTGATATTCTTTCCTACAACACATGAACGATTAGAGATATTTAGACAATCAGATAGCCAATTGCTTATGAACAACATGCATTACTCATGGTGGTAAATCCACAGAATGAACCAGAAAACATTCAAACAAGAACATAGGCTCTAAGAGTTAGAACGATCTCACAGTTTATGGACAAAAGCTAGAAAAACAAAATAGTTCATCTTCCACAATCCACAGCATAACATTTGAAAGTCCCACCAATCTTTCTCCAATAGGAAAACAATAATTCTTTATTGAAAAAAAAAGTAGTTCTTCTTACAATATTGCTTTTCATGTCTAACTGGGAAAAATCCCCCCCTATTCTTCTAAGCTTCCTATATTTATACAAAAGGATGAGACTGTTGGGCTTCCCACAAATGACCCATGGGCTTCCCAACTCTTTGCCTCCCAAAATTTCTCTTTCCTCAAATGTTTACAAAATCGTTACACATTACAAAAGTGAATGATCATTGATGAGGAGGGCCCCACTTGGGTATTCAAAAATTTCTTCCACGCCAAAGCTTCAGATGCAATGCCTTCAAACGCACAAGGTTCCAAGAATTGAATGTTTATCTCGAACTTAGCAGCTTGGTTCTTGATGGCCTCAATTCTGGCCGCACTCAAACGAAGCTGGTCCTCCAATAGTTGCACACTGATGGCGGAATGATCTACTTCACTCTTCAAGATCTGGTCGTCGAGGGCCTTCTTCTTCTGTCGCTTTGACATATTGAATTCAGAATCTTCCTGTTATACATGCCATTATCATCATTAAGACATTCCTGACTATGTTGCAAACATTGAGACAACATGTGCAACATTTCACTTTAACTATGTTTACCCTGACAACAATTAGTTAAATGAATTAAAAGGTGTGCAAGCTAACACCGCTATCTGCTACTAAAACAATTCTATCAATAACATCGAGTGGGGAGCAAATATACATAAAAATGAAGGAAAATAGGGCTATTTGCGGGCGCCATGCTCATCGCGCTGCGCGGGAAAGAAAGTGGAAATTATGCGAGTTCTCACGGTGTGTTTTCAAGAAGAAACGTCATCAGTGCAAACTATGGTCAATAACTATATGCAGTGATAAATCCCCCTCCATCAGCCTGGGTTCAAAAACGGCCATGAACCGGGCGAGCAGGACAGCGCGGTGAAATGCGACTGGTCTGAAGGATATGGGTAGCATGAAAGGGAGGTAACCAATCCAAGCATCAAAGGCAAGCCATGAAAAACTATCCCCCATCAAAACATCATCACACAGGGTGGATTGGTGCAGACAGTGTAATGGTTGTCTGCACCAAAACCCTTATTCTCTAAGCGCAGGGTTGCATAACGAAAAGCCGCGGAGTAAAACCCCCTATGGGCCAAACGCCCTCCCACGGACAGTTACGATATAAATCCAAAATTATATATGCAAGTGAACGATGGGGCCAAGGGAAAACGGCCACAACAAAAACCTAACCGTGGGAAAAAAAATCACCAAACACCCAAACGGAATGGGATAATGCAAAAGAAGCCTACCTGGCATTGCTGCATAATCGATGGGAAGAAAGGCGGTCAAGATTCCACAGTTGAGCCACCTAGATGCGGGTACCGACAACGGGGGTCCAACCAAGCTTGAGAAAATGACAGAATGCAATAATGACACCTTGCAACAGTCCAGAATAACAATAGAATAATAACACAAACCCCCATATATATATATATATACAACCATGCACGGCGGTGAGATATCGGACGGCATAATTCTAACGATCGGAAGTCAAAAGCATAATCCCTTCTGTAACGTTGGGGGCCAAAACACCAATCTATCCGTGGGGATAACCGGGAGACACATACTCACGCGTCGGAACTCTAAAACATCAGAGCAATAGTGGAACGGGAGCCGCAATGGCGGAGATATAAATGATATCACAGTCCGCGATGGGCATAGTCTTCATCGGAGGAGAAATGACTAAATGGCTGGAAGGATAGCGACTTTCTCATCCACAATGGCAGAAGGAAAAGGCCATCATGCCCCACTATGTAATGTCTGAAATGGAAGAGAGAACGACTAAAGATCGGGAAGGTTAGCGCTTCTTTCATCCTCAACGGTGGAACCGTAAACTTTAAGGATCACCAACAACAACAAAGCAGGGTCCAGAAATTCAATACAATAGTCGAGAGACTTCGCGATCTATTGTCCACAACGGCGAAGAATGACAGAAAAAAAAATTTCGATGTGCAACCAATAGATCGGCCAATTAAGCCAAAAGCGTCGGAGAAAAATAACGAAGCCAAACTTGTTATTTTTCCGCAACAGCGGGAGTACCAACCAAATAAACTTCCGATTCAAACGTGCCAAAAACGTAATTAAAAGCAATGAGAAAGTTTGAACACACAGTGGATTGTTTCAAACATTAGAGGAAAAACTAAAACAAGTGGTAGATTGATCCAAAGCATTAGAAAGGCCTTTCTGAAAAATCATTAGATCAAAACCAAGAAGAAAATCAAACTAATCTAAGCGAAAGGAGGGTCCCGAAATTTTTTGAAATTTTGGGAAAATGTTGCAGCTGCAACAATTCCTTAATCCAAATTAAAAAAATATAAACACATTTAATTGGGGATAGTTGGGTCCTTAATCATAGCTATCCCAACTTCCTCAACCATCTGAACCTTTGTAACCTCTCTCTTTCCTCATTTATAAATAAAGGGTAGGGGTTTAGGCTAAACATCATGAATTCTAGAGGAAAGTTATGTTGGTGGTTTGCCTTTAAATATCTTGGAGTGGAAAAACTCAGTGTCCTTGGCTATCATAGGATCACTTGTCTGAGATGTTGGTTGTAATATGACCTTACTTGTTTATTAATAAAGAGATTCTTTCTTCCAATATTGTTTCTTTATATTGTTATGTATTATGATTTATGAATTGTCTTGTCATTTCATTGCGAGCATATTATTTCATTGATCATCAATATAATATATAAGATATTGCATGAAAGTTCTTGCTCTTTGTAGGTGTTGCAGATTCCCTAGAAGCTATGGAAGCAATTTGGATCAAAGAAGAAAACTAGGATCAACCGTCATAAATAAGGAATGCCTAATTTCTTCCTATTTCTATTTCAAATTTTGAAACGGTTGATTGTATGCAAGTTTATTTATCACGTTGGTAACCCTAGAGACCCTAGGTTATAAGGTTGTATTATCCTTAACAACAGAACTAGAGACTGCACTAGGGAGTCCAACCTATTGTAGGTCCTTTCTTTTTGGCTTCCCGACCAGTTTTGCTCTGTCTAATCCCGTAAGTGATTTGTTTTGATTTTACCTTTAATTTTCAGTATTTCATGTTCAGATCCTGTCAGTCATTTTTTTTTTAAATTTTTGAACAATTTTGATGGCATACCCAGGTTTCTTCAGTAACAGTCGTGTATTACCTGTTCTATACGTGGGTTTCTTTAGTGACAGTTGTGTATGGTACGCGACCTATTTTGATGTTAGTTGCATATTTCCTTTAGGTGTCTGTGAGTCCATAAGATTTTTTTTTGTCCTTTTTTTATGATTCTTTAAATGATTTTGAAGGTTCTTTTTTGGCATGATGTTGTGGTTTTAGGAGTGTACATTTCACAGGGTTCTTGATTAGTCAAGTTTTTTTAGTGCTTTTGGTTTGACTTCTTCATTAGTAAATGTGTTAGGTCCCTCCATCTTACCCTTTGGTCTAAGTGCTTGTGTTTTTGGGTCACTGATCAGTCCTTTGAAACAATGATATACTTGGGACTAACTTTTTGGTAATCTAAGTCAACCATTCTTTTCTTCTTTTGGATCTATTAGTCCATGGGAATTGCTAGTTCCACCAAGTCTAGGTTTTGAGCCATTTCTTCCTATTTGGGTGAAATGTGTTACTGTAGAATATGACTGCAATCATTTACTATTATATGAGTAGATTGTTTAAACTCACTCAATTTGCATTTATTTTCACATAGTTTTTGAATTTTTCAAGAAAGAAAAGACATAAAGCATTTTTGCAGTTTTTGCATTAGGTTGCATTAGTCGTTCTTTTCACTATTTTTCAGAAAAAAAATAATTTTTTTTAAGTCTTGTAGTTTCTCATGTTGTTTAAAATTTCATTAGCTTTCATTTACAAAGAAAAAAGAAAATAAAAATTGCATTGGTAGTTTCATTTACTTTGAAACTTTTTTACATCATTTGCTTTCATTATGTTGAGTCTATAACATCATTCAATCTCATTCTGCTATGTTTGACTAATACAACCCACTAAAAAGAACGTTTAATTAAAATTTTATTAGCAAGTTTCTTTTTATAGGCTCATACACCAACTAGCTTAGGATAGGTTTTTGGAATATGGAACTTAAACTGTCCAAAGACATTTGATTTCAAATGTAGTGGCCTTTCATTAGGTAAGTCCTCTTCTACAAGAGACAATCTGGAAAGCTCCTCTCACACAGGAGTTAAGCATGGGGCCGCATGAGAGCTTGGTTGAGGAGATAACCCTCCACTTTCTTGTTCGATCGTACATCGGGATTTTTATGCATTTGGGGATATTGTCAATACCACCTCTTAGCCCTCGTATGGTTCCAATGTTGATAGGGTTTTGGGATTATCTACCCTACCCATGCATAAGGATTAGGCTTGCGATTGTTTCCCATGACTCTTAGTGTATATTTGGAAGCCTTAGTTTCCAAACATTAGGTATCATACCTATGTTATTGGAATGCTATTTCCAGTACACCTAGGATGGACTTGGAAGGTAACCTCGGTAGAGAGTTTGGGAGGGTGGTTGGGTGATTCCAGTGCTTGCACCCAAGAACCTCTTCACGAGACGCCAAGTAACCATCCTTCAATATTCACTGGTTGGACCTGGCCCCTAATCATCCCAAGATTTCCTTTGGAAGGTGTACATTCTATATGCTGTGTTTGTGTTACTTTAGGACATTTTAGTGACTGTTTTTTAGTTTTTCTGTGTTTAGTTGGACTTTAGGTGTGTGAGTCAAATTTATAGTTGTGGAGGACCAGCTTCTTCGTAGGTCAATAAGGTTGCAAAAAATCCCTCCATCTGTTATAGTGGAGCCTCCACCTCCAACTCAAAGGCGGAGACTAGATGTTGAAGCTTATTTTAAACCAGTAGGTGTTAGTGAAGTTCTAGCTGAACCGAAACTTAGGATTAACTAAGAAGAAACAACTGCAGTAGAGATAGAATACTTATAGGATGATGAGTTTGCAAGAAATTTTAACCCACCTCTAACTCATCTGAACAATCCTATGATAGTCCAGGTCCTCCCTTTTTGTTCACCTTCTATTGGTGTTCCTTTGACCAGAGATGTGTCTATCTTTGGAGAAGGTATTTCTACCCCAACTTTAGCCATTTTGGCTTGTGGAGTCCCACCTCCTCTTGTTGGTGCTTTCGGACGAAGTGCATTTACTGCACCCCTTTCACCAAGTAGTCAAGTGGTTCAATCCTCAGCTCCCCCTAATGTAGTAGATATGTCTAGTGGGGTGGTCATTGGGATTCCCAGTGCACCTTTTCTTCTCCTTCCTTTATGCAAACTGCTTAGAGCAGTCCAAGTGGATCCTCCTTGTTCCTCCAAGATTTTCCATGGAATGGGAGGCATAGTCCTTCATCCACTCCTTATGTAGGCCCTACACCTACATATGTGGGTAGGCAGTCTAGAAACACAAACATTTTTTGTCATAATTTTTAGACATCGGTTTCGGCCCATTTCACAATCTCTCCCTTTTTTCTTTTTAGTGGAGGAATACCTGCTCATGTTTTTCAAAATCCAGTTTCATCTAGAGCAACCAAAACCACTTATAATGCACCACAAACTAGTAATCCACTGGCTTTCGGGTGGAATCCATTTCAGAGTATTCCAACTACATCACAACCGGTGGCTGGGGGAAACCCCTCCTTTTCATTTGGGAACCAAGTGGAAGGTCCTTCTACATTCCAAAATCCCTATTTTCAAACCCCGGTTAGGCCAAAGCTTCCTTTATTGGAAACATTAAACTTGCCAGATTTGTCAAAGTTAATGAATGACCTAGTGTGGCATAGTGCAACATGACCACCTATACCTATTAAAATTCCCTCATACATTCATAAGTTTGAAGGAAAATCTGGTGAAGATCTAGGTGCACACATTACCACTTTCCACCTTTGGTTCTCTTCTAACTCACTGAACAATTACTCCATTTAATTGAGGCTTTTCCAGAGAACCTTGACTCATGTTGGAGAAAAATGGTACATAGAACTTCCCTCCGCTACATATGATATTTTTTTGAATTTAGAATCTGCGTTCCTTAATCACATTCAACTTCTTGTTAGGTATGATGTCGGCATAGACTTGTTGTTGAATTTTCGGAAAACTATGGCCACACATATCTTGGATCACAACTAGGAGTGGAGAAGATGAAAGAGGCTTATTAAATCAACCATACCTCCCGAGTTTTTATTAGAGTGGTTCTTAAAATATTTATTGCCTTATATCTCTAAGGATGTATCCACTTCGGGGGTGACCACAGAAGAAGAGGCTATCCTCACGCCCAACAGTTAGACTTGATATATGCTCAGTCTAGGATTTTGTATGAAATCATACCTGAGGCATTGAGGTCTATCGATAATGCAGAGAAACCCAAGCCTGGACCCCATGATGATGGTGTTTTTTGTTTAGTCAGTTCTCCCATTGTATAATCATTATCTATGCATCTCTATGAGTTTTTAGTGAAGACATTTATAGTGGAGGAAGCGAAGGATGCCACACCCCCTCACCTCAAATTGCAACTATTTTTTCACAGTCTTTTAAGAAAGGAAATCAGCAGTTCGGTGGGAAAAATAAGAAAGGGAAGAAGGGCGAGGGTAATCAAGACAAGAAGAAACCCACAAACAATGTTGATGGGGGTAAAAAAGACAAGAAAAAGGTTAAGTTTCCTTTTAAGTTGTTCCAGGGAGAACACCTAACTCATGAATTCCCTCTTCTGGAAGAAGCTAAGAAGTTGCTTAAGAATCAATAACCATTTGTCTTGAAGGATCCCTTTCCCCAACGACAAAAATGCATCTTCTCTTTCAAATATAACTGGGGGAACTTCTAGTGCTCCTCCTGATCAAAACTATATCAACATGGTACGATCTAGTAATTTAATCCAAACAATAAATAATAATTATGAATCAAAGTATCTAGAGAAGGGTAAGACTGCTGGTGAAACTTCTAACCCTCTCACTATTGAAAAACATATTGATCTGATGCCTAAGATACCAAAAGGTGTCTTTAAGAAATCATTTCAAAATATTAAGTCTAGGGTTTCTTCCAACTACTCAGTAGTTGAAGACATAGCTCAAACTCCTTCTACAATGTTGACATTGGAGGTGTTACAATGTTGGCCTCCTTAATGGGATGCCCTCTTGATAGCCATAGGTAGCATGGATTTCTTAAGCCTGGTGGTGAAATTCAATCTTTCAGATGTTAAGATTCTCTTTCCATACCATGTAGCTTTGTCAATTGACGTCCATGGAGTTAAAACCATTGGACGTATAGTAGCTAATGAAGGTGCTTCCATGTTTGTAATGTTTATGTCTTGCTGGAAATACCTAGGTTCCCCAAATCTAGTTCCATCGAACAATTTACTTATTGCTTTCAACAGAAGGTCTTTCGTTCCGCATGGTATCCTACTAGCTTTTGAAATAAAGTTGGCAGGGAAAGCAATGGTTGTTGAGGTAGAAGTGATCAATGCCCCATTGGATTATAACTTGTTCTTAGGGAGAAGTTGGACTTATGCCATGTGTGCGATCGCCTTGGCCATTATTTGAGTGGTAGTGTTTCCACATGAAGGGAATTTGGTTACTATTGACCAACTCAGTTTCACTTGGAAGGGTCGTTTGGAGACTAATGAGTCCATAGTACCTTTGATCGATTAGACCAAACTTGATATTGAAATCTTGGGGGTTGGAATGTATGCGTCTTTGATGGGCACATTTGATATCCCAACCCCTATTAACTATCTACATTCTACGAGTGTAGGGAAGTCTATCATGACGCTTGTTAATAGAACTAATCCTTGGGTCCTTCCTTCCCATAATGAGGCTCAAGTGCCATTATCTGTAGTGAAAGTGGCTTATCAAGTTGTTGTTAATGCCACTATTGATTCCATCATGACTCCTTCTACATCTCAGAGGAGTCAGATGAATATTATCTACCATCCTAGGAAAGGAACTCTTTATATTCATACGATTGTTTAGACATGGTTTTTCCTTCGGATGAAGCCATTTTGGAAGCTATGAGTGGACGAGATAATATTTATCAATACCTTCACCATAAGTCCTACTTTCTTCCAAAGTTGGGCAGAATTGAGAACTAAGACTTCCATGTGAGACTAGTAGAGAATGTTGATTTGTCTATTAATCATTTACCAAAGGAGGGAGTATTTACTGAGGGGATTATGGAAAATATCTATTCTACCACTCCAATCAGCATCTCTCCGAACCCTAATGTTGTTGAAAATGTTCATATTGGTGCAAACTTCTCTCTGAAGGAGATTGCCATATATATTGCCTTGTTTAAGGAATTTCACAACGTATTTGGCTAGTCATATGTGGATATTCTAGACATAGATCCATCTATTATGGAACATGAAATTCATACTTACCCTGATGCTAAATATGTTCAACAAAAGCTTAAACCTATAAATCCATGAAAAGTGGAAACCGTCAAGGCTGAGGTGGAGAAGTTGTTCAAAGCAGGGTTCATTTACCCAATCGATTTGACAAAATGGGTATCCAATCCCATTCCTATTTATAAAAACAAGGGACCATACGTGTGTGTGCTGATTTTTGTGACCTAAATAAAATGTGTCCCAAGAAAAACTACCCCACACCGTTCATCGATCAGATCATTGATGCTTTTACGGGTAGCGAAGTATTTTCGTTTATGGATGGATTTTTGGGTATAATCAAATCCAGATCAAGCTGAAAGACTAGCATAAAATGACTTTTATTTGTCCTTGGAAGACATTCGCATACAATAAAATTCCATTCATTTTGAAGAATGTTGGAGCTACCTTTCAAAGGGAAATGAAATTTTCCTTCCATGACATCAAGAATATTGTCGAGCCAAACTTGGATGATCAACCTTCCCATTCTTGCAAAAGGAGGGACCATCCAGATCACCTTCAGATGATTTTTGAATGATGTAGATGTTATAAGATATGCTTGAATCCCCATAAGTGTGTTTTCTACATCAATTTGGGGATGCTACTAGAGTTTATTGTGTCAAAAAAAGGAATACAGGTGGATCCTTTAAAAGTAAAGGCTATTGTAAATCTTCCTCCTCTTTGTTCCATCAGGAAAATTCATAGCCTATAAGGGAAATATCATTTCATTTGGTGTTTTATAGTCAATTATGCCAAGATAACTAAGGGTTTCATGTGCTTGATTAAGCAAGACACCCCATTTCTATGGGATGAAACTGCATAGCTTGCATTTGAGGCATTAAAAAATTCTTTACTGTCGGCTCATTTATTATGGCCACTAGATTACTCTAAAGATTTTATATTTTATCTAGTTGCATCAGAGTCGACTATAAGGATAGTATTGGTTCAGGAGGACGATAGGCTCCAAAGCATGTTGTCTATTATCACACTCATGCATTAGCTAGTCCTAAACTTGGGTACTCCCATGTCAAGAAATTAGCATTAGCAGTTGTTTATGTTGTTCAGAGGCTGCATCACTACATTTTATTGAGGGCAACCATAGTGGTGGCAGATGTAAATCCTTTTCATTATGTTTTGTCTCGATGCATAATCGGGGGTAATTAAACAAGTGGATAGTCATTCTCCAAGAGTTTGACTAGGATTTCCAATCTTCTAAATCCAAAAACTCCTTAGATTTTGTAGAGCTAATATCATAATTTCCTACAAAAGAGAATGTATTGGTACAATATGACTCATTCCCATATGAGTATATATTTAGGATTTCCACCTCTGATCCTTGGTATGGATGTACCCTTGCATATCTCTAGACTTTGAAGTGTCATGCGTCCTTTTCGCAGGAAGAGCGACGTAAATTTTGTGTCAATACGAAAAACTACCTGATCATCGACAAGGGGTAGATTCAATTTTACATCAATGTCTCACCCATGAGGAGGCTTAGCATGTCCTAAATTATTCCCATAGCGAAGCATGTGGGAGTCATTTATCTGGGTTAGCAACGACCCAAAAAAATTTATGTGCCAGTTATTTCTAGCCCATGATATTCAAAGAGTGTGTGGAAGCTATGAAGCATTATCATCCGTCTCATCTCTATACTAGAAAATATAGTTGCATCCTGCTCCATTGTTTCTTGTCATCTTAGTAGGGACCTTCACGAAGTGGGGGGGTAGATTACATGATGTGCAACCCAGTTTCAATCAGAGGGCACACATACATCATTATTGTTGTATACTACTTCACAAAGTGTTAAGAGGCAATGACTTCCTTCAAAGAAGATGGTGAAACTTACTTCGTATTTAACCAAATCATTACTCATTTATGTATACCAAAGAAAATTGTCAGTGACCATGGCAGTCATTTTCAGAATAGTATGATGTCCAAGATGACTACTATGATAGGGTTTAGGCAAGACCATTCATATTCCTTCTACCCTCGAGAGAATGGACAAGTAGAGGTAGTTAAAAAAACCTTGAAAACTATTATAAAGCATACTATTAACATAATCTAGTCAAATTGACACATCATGCTATATCCTACACTTTGGGCGTGCCAGAATAATGTCAAGACTTCTACTAGTTTTTCATACTTCCAACTCATTCATGGGGTCGAAGAAGTCACACTGGTTGAATGTAAGATTCGGTATCTTAAGATATCTATTCATGTGCTTCTTGACACTACAAAACTAGAAGAACATTTTCTTCATTTAGAAAATCTGGATAAACAATGCAGAGATGTGTTGACTACAAACAAAGCCCACAAGATTAGGGTAAAGAACTAATATAAAAAAGCATTTAAGACGAGAGTTTTCTCTTAAGAGGAACTTTTTTTTCTCTGGGATCAAGAAAAGGAACCCATGGGGGTAGGAAAATTCAAGTCTTTGTGGTTAGATACCTACATTGTGTCAAAGGTTTTGAAAAAGGGAGCCTATGAGTTAACCGATTATGACCCCCTCCAAAAGTCCAATATGACTTGGACTTTTTTTTGGAGGGGGGGAAGGTTGGAAAGACCCCCCCAAAAATTCCAACAAGACTTTTTTGGGTGGGGTATTGGGAACCCCCTCCCCCCAAAAGTCCAACAGGAATTTTTTTTTTTTTTTGGGGGGGNACGTCCAAGCATAGAAACTACAAGGGATAAAATGCAAAAAACTTGTGATAGAGATCTTAGTTAAAATTACAACATACATCAAAATACATAGTAATCACATATAGCACAATATCGATAAACCCCAATAACAAAGGATAAACTCCTCCAAATATAGGGAACCACGAAAAATACTTCTTCTAACTCCAGTAGCGAACTTCTTCCTTGAGTGAAGTGACAAACCTTGTTATTTATAGTTGACTTTATGTTTTCTTGTTCACTTTAACCGAGGCCAACTTTCACACTTAATTTGGTCTTACTTGTATTTTATGCACAAAAATCATTGTTTATTATTATATTTTCTAAGTTTGACTTGGTGAGGATGCCTCACACAACTACTACATCAAAAATCCCTCTTATCCAGGGAATAATCATCATACTAGAACATCATGTATGGATATCATTTGTAAATCAAAACTGGCTCTAACATATCTATATCATAAGAAACTTCTTCCAACACAGTAGCAGCCCATTGAGAAGTGTCAACAACTCAACCTAGTCCATCGAGGAGTCAATATGCACCAACTCAACCATGTCCATTGGAAAAAATACATGTAACAACTCAACTTATTCTATCAAGGAGTCAAAAACTCAACCCAGTACATTGGTGGGTCCACATACACCGGCTCAATCCATTCCATTGGACATCCTACATGTAATATGCCCTAGTATGCACTAGTTATATGCACCAATCTCCCCACCCCATCACAGGGTTTCTTATAGATCTACCCACTCTATCTAAGTGTGTCTAGCAGAATGCACTAAATTTCTCCATCACATCACATGATGTCCAAGAGATCCCCCCACTCATTCATACAGTGTCCAAGAGCATGTGTTGGTCTCTCCATCCCTTTACAGGATGTCTAAGAGATATCCCACTCCATCACAAAGTGTTTGGGAGAATGCAATGGCCTCTCCACCCCTTCACAAGGTGTCCAAGAGATATCCCCACTCTATCATAGAGTGCTTGAGAGAATGGTGTCGCCTATCCACCCCTTCGCAGGGTGTTCTGGATATATCCTCACTCCATCACAGAGTGTTTGGGAGAATGCAATGGCCTCTCCACCCCTTCACGGGGCGTCTAAGAGATCTCCCCACAACATCATAGAGTGGGAGAATGTTTAATTGATGTTGCATACATACATCTTCACAAATGCCACATATGGCACATGTGGGCCAAATATTCATTTGCATGGGTAATGTGGTGTAGTGAGATCCATCATTGATGCACACAACCTCATAATGATTTCCATGCAACAAATGTACACCAAATATTCCCTTTATAGAGAATCTATTATTTTGTTACATGAAGGAAATATTTTGGGCAACACTGCTTGCATTGCCTCTCAACCTTGATATTTTTTAGGAGTTGAGGAATCAACATAATATGAAATATTTTGATGCCTAGACTCAAAATTGAATTCCATGGAAAATATTGAAATCCAAGTTTTGATTGGCTAACCTAAACAAGCTGATATTTGATCAAATCAAGGACATTATCTCAAATCTATGTTGACAAAGTCATGCCCAAATATTCTAAATCTAGATTTAAATATTAGAAATGAATATTAGCCAAGGACTTAAAGAAATATAAGCACAGGAATTGTTTTTCATAAACCTCTTTAGATGGTAAATTAAGTGATTTATGGAGGAATATACTCCTATTTTACGACATGGTTACTCCCTACTTGGTTGCTTGAATCCATGAATAGCATGTTCATATTCTTGGTATTCTTCTTGTGGTTCTATCTTGCAGCTGTACCAAGATATTATTCTTCAATATAGATTGGATTGAGAAGAATCCTATAGAATCCTAGGATTGAGAAGAATATCTTGCACCTATACCAATCCCTTCATAACATTAATAATAAGCATAGAGTCACTCATCAAATTAATCTTATGAACTCTTTTTCCTACAACCTAAGCTAATATCAATTTTAGAGCTAGCAATTTTGCTTTGTTGTCGGTACCCTCCCAATCTGTGCCATTAACTTTATAAATGTAAGTTTAAGAAGTTTAGAATACGACCTGTGTCTCCCACAAAAGGATCCCCTTAGTTTGTCCCATCAAGATAAGCCCATGGCACAAATTTTTCAATAATTTATGGTACCACCGCTCTCTTTCCTTTCACTAATGAATTTTGTTTAAAAATTTCTATGATGCTTAGGCTTTGTGTTGCTATCATTTGTGAGATGTTAAACTTTTTTTCTCAATTTTATTAGTACTGACACCCACTGGGGCGTCATGTCACGATGGACAATACAATATATATAGCATGCCTTGGGGAGGTTTGATCCTGAGTGAGGAGGGCCATAGTCTACCATGAGACCTTAAACTTACCATCAAATAGTTCATTACCATTCTTTTCCAGCCACACCCCCTAGGTACATAGTAAAGGTAAATCTATTTAATTTTTCAATTTTATGTTCCCAAACAAAAAATTTAAGTAGACATTGATAAAAACCCTAACTCATAATCCTTCAATACAAATACCTCTTTCTAATTCTACCCATACAACAATAACAAAAATCACTCAATATACAAATGACATGTGATTTCTTTGCTTACCTTACATATTGGACACCTTCTAGAATTTTCTCTACATATAATCCCAAATAAGAACTATATTACTGAGCATTAGACACATAAAAATCATGGTCTTCATCGGGCACTTGAATTTCCAAATTATTGAGTGCCACCAACACAAATCCTAATCAACCTTTGCTTCCCTTAATATTTTCCAACACAGGTCATAGACTAGGTCGTATCACAAATTTGTTTGATAATAGCATAAACAAATACATATGAATTCTAAAAAGGTTAGGGACATTATACTCTGGTACTTGTACTTGTATGGAGCGCTCTAACTCTTGACAAAAAGAGGGACCAAAGATGGGGAAAAGTGGGGTTGAACGTGATAACCATGACATAAACATCCAAAAAACCCACACTTACAAAACCCTGTTAATGTTTCTTTTGTCAATCCTTTATCAGTTGGAATTAGTCAATAAAATCTATTGCAACATTGTGAACTTTAGGGAAACGATGTTTTTGATGTAATTATTGGGAGAAAGATCAAGAATTGTGTGCATGAGGATCCTGAATTGGTAGGTTCATACCATATTTTCCACAAAATATGTTTACTATTTATGTCATTCCCTCCTCTAGTGACATTTGCGGTCGGGAATGGCCTCCACTCAGCAGATCACTTCCTTCTTTCCAGTGCTCCCCTCCTCTAGGGGCTTCTAGAGATCAGTAAAGGACAACACTACTTCTAACCATAGACCACCTCTACATCCTCCCAAACCCATCAATGCTTCTAGTCTCGACCCCATCACAACAATAGGCTACCCACTCCTGACGTCGACACACTACCCATTATAGCTCCCCTTTTAGTTCTTATAGTTCTTTCAGAAATATTACTATTTCAAATTTTCCTCATTCGGATTCGAATATTAGGAGAGACACTTGTAGTGTGTACCATGACATACTCGCTATTTTTGGATCATAGATCCCATATCCACTCTCCTTTTATATTTCTTTTCCTATTTAGACAATGCGTCATGACATAGGAGTTGGCATATAGCCCATAAGCCATAAATGAAAATATTGTTGATGATCACTTCGATGTACAACATGGGCCAATGGAGATGCATTAGCCCTCTATGTTAGGAGCTAACAAGGCCAAAATTACATGATGGGATAGCTACAGGCCCCATCAATGAATAGAGTGAGAGAGGGTCCATATTGTAAAGAAGAAACCTTAGATAGTTCTTCACCTTCCCGATATCCAATAACCAATCGAGAGGTTGATGACTAGTTTAATGACCTCTTGGATGATATGTCTGCTTCTTGATTGTGTTCTCTTTTGAGATGACAAAAATAGATAGATTGTAATTCATATTTTGACTCCATCATTCTCTAAATACCCCCCAAGAGGTTCTAATTTCAAGAAGCGATAGACCTTTCTAGATTGAATACAACCTAATTTTAGTCTCCAAACATTTGAAGGTATCTAACACATTGCTCCAATACAAAAAACATCAAGATTGTTGCAAAACTAAACTCTACTATGTTGTTCATAATAAAATAAAAAATACATTAAAAATAATATATATGAATTTAGTAAAAGTAGAATTATGTCTACTCACTAACACTTAGATTATATCACTAACACCTAAATCACATCAGATAACACCACCCAAAAAAAAAATCTTTGTCCTTTCCCACCACTAAATATGAAATTACACTTACATTCTCATGCTTCTTTACTTTACCATAGTACCTTAAATATATATTATTATATATTTATAAACTAAACCAACAAATACACACACACACACACACACACACACAC
>LPNX010774346.1:193030-218259 GCA_001517045.1 Pseudotsuga menziesii
ACACCTTTAGAGGAAGCAATCCAGGTTATCAAGGAGGCCACCGACCCCCACACAGCCAAGCTTGCAGAAGTCTGCCTAAGATCAACCTTCTTCAGCTTCCAAGGTGAATTTTTTGAGCAAACAACGGGTGTAGCTATGGGATCCCCCCTCTCACCCATTGTTGCTAACCTCTTTATGGAAAATTTTGAGAGAGAAGCCCTGGACGCCTATCCGCTAAAACCATCAAGATGGAAAAGGTACGTGGATGACACGAATGTGGTTTGGCCACATGGTGAAGAGGAACTCAAGAAGTTTCTAACACACCTGAATAGTATCTCCCCCAACATCAAATTCATAATGGAACTTGAGGAACATAGGAGCATCCCCTTTCTAGATGTCCTTCTTAGGAGAAAAGAAGATGGCACTCTGGGACATGAGGTGTTCCGTAAAAAGACGCACACGGATAGCTACCTCCACGCAGACTCCCACCACCATCCTTCCCAGAAGATAGGTGTTCTCAACACCCTGGCAGTGAGAACCTCAAGGATCGCAGACTCGGAACATATTGAAAAAGAGAAAAACCACCTCAAAGAAGTCTTCTCAAACATAGGTTACAAACCCAAGGTCATCACGAAGACCCTCGACAAAACCCACAAAAAGAACCTTACGGGTGTGAAAACCTCTGACAACAAGACCACCACCAACCCACGAGCGTACTTACCATATATACAAGGGGTGACTGATAAGATCGCTAGAATTCTCAACAAGAACAACATCACGAATTCGTTTAAACCCCTAGAGACCATTAAGAAAAGAATGAGATCAGTTAAAGATCCAGTTGATCATACACAATTCAGAGGGGTTTATAAGATCCCTTGCTCATGCAAGATCAGCTATATAGGTGAGACGGGACGTTCCTTCCACACGCGGCTAAAAGAACATGGAGCGGACATTAGAAAAGAACGTATCCAATCCTCAGCCCTGGCGAAACATGTAGCGAAAACCAAACATCACATCTGCCTAGAAGACACCATTATTCTCACGAAAGAAGACCACTATTTTAAAAGAAAATTCAGAGAGGCCTTAGAGATTACCAAACTCCCACACAACCTAAACAGGGATGGTGGCCTCGAGGTGAGCACTAGTTGGCTTCCCGCTATTCTCAATCAGAAGGGCCACTCTGTCCCTTAACCGTGTTCCTTCGGTCCTTTCCCTTTATTCCTTTGTCCTCCCTCCTTGTCCTTAATTTAAAACCTGAATTTATGATACCCTAAAAAATTTTAAATTTGAAAATTGAAAGATCTTTTTAGAATAAGTTTAGAAACTTTAGGGTTTTAAAATAATTTAAATCAACCTTTTAACCTTTAAAAATTCCTTTTAATTCCTTAGAAATTTAGGTATAATTGAAATCAATTAATCTATAATTATATCTATTATTAAAGTTTTTAAAATTTAATAACTCCTAAGATTAAGCTAAAAAACACCTTTAAATGAAAATTTAATTATAATTTGTTAAGTAACTTTAGGATTTTAAAATTTATTATCAAAGTTTTTAAAATCTGTTATTAATGTTAATAAATTAAAAACTTTAAGGTTTTTAAATCTATCTAATAAATCCTAAGATTAAGCTTAAAGAACACCTTTAAATAAAAATTTCATTATAATTAAATTTCATTAATAAATTTAATAACTTTAAGTTTTTAAATTTATCATGAGTTTTTTAAAATTGTTTTTATTAATAATATATTTTTAAACTTTAGGTTTTTAAATTTATTACTAAACCTTTAAAATCCTAAAATTAAGCTAGATCACCTTTTAATAAAAATTAATATTCATTAATAAGAACAAATTTATAAAGTCTATTATTAAGGCCTCTAAAATTGTTATTAATTATAATAATTAATTTAAAACTTTAGGGTTTTAAATGGTTTTTAAAAAATATAATTAAGAACTTTAGAAAAATAATTAAAATCAACATTCCGGAAAAATAGGTCTGGAGATTAAGTTTTCCGCACACTTGAAATTAATTAAAATTAAAAATCTTTTTGTTTACCTAGCAAACCCTAATCTCCGCGGCCGACCATAGATTTCCTACTCGGTTCCAGTATTTAACTTTGGTCCTCACTCTCTCCACATTCGAATGTGTCCTGATGATGGATCCTGATATGGATTCGAAACGTCGACTTGATCATTTCAATACTGTGGTTTCTCCGATTACATCACCAATAACCTATCACCACAGAAATTTAGCAACAGAAATATTATTTTATTATTTTAACTATTATTTTATAAGTTCATTTTAGGAGGCCCATTTTGAGTTCAAATTTCCTCTAATGCCTATAGTTTTTCGAGGGAGGGTGAATATGGATGTGAGTCATACCTAGACGAAGGATCCTAGGATGAAGAGGAGGAGTATAGCCAAGTTTCTGAGAGAGCAGAATCAGGAGGGTCTGCAGAATTGCTAAGAATAGGATGTGACTACAACATTCTAGAGAGATCACCCATAGAGAGACCTAGAATCCCATCACCTGAACCCCTTGTGAACTCTAGCATTCCTAGTGTCGGGACTGGTGAGCAGGAAATCCCATCAGCAATCCCAGTAAATCTTGTAAACTCAGGAGGTCCAACGAACAATCCCAACTCCATCCTAATGGTAGGGACATATATTAGATTACCCACCTTTAATGGGACTTTAACAAAAGACCCAAAATAGCATTGGTTTCTTTGTGAATCTGTCTGGATGGCACACTTAGTATATAATGCTGATATAAAGAATGGACAGATAATCATGACTCCGAGGGGCCATGCCCTGGATTGGTTCATGAAATTTTGTGCCGCACCAGTAGGAACCTCGCATAAGACTCTTGAGGAGATTCGGTGGGCAATGATTTCAGAATTCCAAAATCCCCAATCGGAGTCCCAATGTATTATCAAAATCAAGGAAATTAAGCAGGCTTTAGTAGAAATGGTATGGAATTTCGACCAGTGGTTTAAAACACTGATGAACAAGGTCAGTTTCCAGATGTCTGATGTACAGCATGAAGAGTGGTTCATTGTTGCGCTACTACCAGATATAAGAGGGCCACTCAAGCAGCAGAAGATCACAACACAGAATAAGGCATTGGAATTAACAATGAAGCTAGAGGCTTTTCCCATAAGGGACAGTGTCATAGGGATGATACAAATTTAGTCTTAGTTGGCTAATCTGACTATCCAACTCCAAGATATGAAAAGAGGAAAAGAATCACATGAAGACCTCTGGTGTACCCGATGTCGGACCAATAGACATACCAAAGATGAATGCCCTGCATATATGAATTACTTCTCGTCCTGTGGGTCAAGCCCATTTAATAGCCAAGGACTACCTTGGTGTAATATATTCCTAACAAGAGGACACTGAGACACTGATTGCCTGTTTATGCACAAGATGGTATGTACACCCGCTAGCCTATATTATAAATTTTGTAAATCCATGGGCCATGATGAGAAATATTGTAGGGCCTACCAACTCATGAGAGAGGAAATGGTAGATGCATATTTAATGAAGATGAAAGAGCAAGTAAATATTGAACAAACCCCCCCTCAGTTTTGGGCTCCTCCTCAGTTTCAGGCTGCACCGTAATTCCCATCTCCGTAGCAGTTCTAGATGGCACCCCAGTTTTAGAATATGACCGCATATAACTTGTACCATCAATAGTACCAGCAACCGCAATACATGTTACAACCACCTCAATGGGGGGGGTGGAAATTTCAGGGGCTAGGGAGGAGGAGGATTTGGCCAAGGAAGAGGGCCAGTTGTATGCTACAATTATGGAGTACGAAGGCATTATGTTAGGGACTGCCTAGATCCTGCAAGGAGTTGCTCATACTGTAGATAGGAGCATAATGTGGAGAAATTCCCACATCTCATTGCTCGATGGCAAGCCCGAATGCCTAGACCATCCAACTCGGTACCAAACCTAATACCAAACCCTTCACCAAATGATCCCAATCCGAATGCCAATATCAATATACAAATGATCATTGTTGAACCACAAGAACCTAATTTGGCAATGGTCACGAGGGGAGGTGCTATGACAGGTGCAAACCAAGCCGCACAGATAGATCCTACAATGCATGTGCAACCCCAGGTGCAACCTGCCACAAAGAAGAAAGTGCCAATTGACATTCAAGAACAAAAATGAATATTCATGGATGTGTGCCCAGAGTTCATCGACGCAGAATAGCCATCTACCTCAAGCCAAGTGAAAGATATTCCTGAAAGATTCCAGAAGATATTTGAATAACAAAGTATGGACAAAACTGCAGATAAGGTTAGTAAACTTAAACCTTTATTGTCAAGTTGTTTAGCTCTAATCAAGGATAAGGAAGCAATTGCAGAACTGGAAGCACTCATCGAGACACTTCCAGAGGGAGACCCTCTACCAAATAAGGTTAACAGTATCAAGACCAATCTCAAGATAGGACGCGAACTTAGAATGACCGCGCAAATTGGTGACTATGATATGGACTATATCATTCTCAACCTGGGATCCAATGTCAACATTTTAACACACCAAACGTGGGAAATAATGGGCAAGCCACCCTTGGCAAATTCATGTTGGTAGGTTGGGTCAAATTCAAGTGGACATTGAAGGACTATGCACTTTTGTGGACTTCGAAGTCATAGACATAGTAGACAATACAACCCCATACCCTGCGCTACTTGGGATTGACTAGGAAATGGAAAACCAAATGATCATAAATTTCAAATGAAGGATCCTATCATTTGAAGATGATGAGATGCAGGTCATTGCATCCCTTGACCTACTAGAAGGGCTGAAGTACGTTGAATCGGTATTCAACGAAGGGCATGGTGACCACCTGGACACCATCTACAATATAACTAGCCTTCGAGAAGACTATATTAATCCTACTACAGATGGTAACCTAAGTTGGAAATGTGAGAGTCCATGTACATCAAACTCAGGAGAGGCACTGGAGAAGTGGCATAACCAATTACATGAAGTCTCATCTAGAAAATGTGCTAGGATAAACTAAGTCTGTTAGATGAGTAGGAACTCAGTCATGACCACTGCCCACATATGAATGACTACCTAACTTGGTAGTGTTCTTGACTGAATTTGAATAACTGGTAACAGAACCATAGCGACTGTCTGCACTAGACTTTGCATTAAAATCCACACTCGCATGATGGTGGGTTATGCATAAGAGCACCATAACTGAATGGCCACAATCCAAAAGGCTGCTAGAAGTAAGGTTCAAAGAAGAAATTACAACTGTAACCCAGAGATATACAGGGTTATCCAACCTTGTTGAACATTTGGAACACTGTTCCACAGCATTCTCGAACTACCCTCACCAGGAGTGGGTTCATCTTTTCATCCATACTCTTGAGACTGCACCACAAGGTTGGTATGCATCTATGGAGCTGTGCCAGGAGACAGGGTAATGGGAAGAAGTTGCGCAGAAATTCACTTACACATTCCAGTTTGCTGATGAACAACCTACAATTGATATTGCATTGAAAACTATAAAGAAAAAAATATTCGCTGAGATTCCAGTGGAAATTATCTATTCTCAACCTTGTGTTGCGCATTCCCACCAATGCTGTGAGATAGTCCAACATTGGATGACATGCTATAATCTCTCTAGGGACTAGGATGATGATCTGACCAACATCAATACTCCTGAATCGAAAGGATCACGTGAGGTCGAAGGAAGCAGCATTTCCAATGAACAGTTCATTAAGCTGCCAAAGATTAAAAAGGTTAACATTAGATCGGAGGACAACCCAAAATTCGCCAACATTGAATACTATTGGGATGAAGAAACAGTAGCCAAAATCACCATCTATTACATCAATTCCAGGACCTATTCTCGACAAATTTTATGGATATGAAGGGAATAGTAGGAGATTTGGGTGAAATGAAAATTCCGCTCAAACCCGATGCAAGGCCAGTAAAACAGTGACCATATAGATTAAACCCGCGCTATAAGGAGAAAGTAAAAGAATAATTGGATCGCATGTTGGAGGTAGGAATTATTGAGCCAGTTGAAGAATCAGAATGGATAAGCCCCATAGTCATCAAGGACAAATAGACGACAAGTGAAGTCAAAATATGTGTCAACCTGAGAAAACTAAATGATGCCTGCTTGCATGATCCATTTCCTACACCCTTCACAGATGAGGTTTTGGAAAGCGTTGGTGGACAAGAAATGTGCTCATTCATAGATGGGTTCTCAGGATATCATCAGGTCTGTATTGCTTAAGAAGATCGACACAAGACAACCTTTGTAATAGAATGGGGATGCTACCAATACACGGTAATGCCCTTTAGACTTAAAAATGCCCCTGCAATTTTTTCTAGAATAGTAGTATCTGCTTTTAAAGATTTCATTCATAAATTTCTTGAAGTATACTTTGATGACTGGATGGTCTTTGGTCTGGTAAGAGACCATATTGAAAATTTTTGCATGATGTTGGAAAGGTGTCACCAGCATCAAATTGTGCTGAACTTGAGAAAGTGTATCTTTTGTGCACCTTTTGGTGTGCTACTGGGAAAAGTAGTATGTCGCGATGGAATCTTAGTCGACCCTGTGAAGGTAGCAATTATCCTATAATTTCCTCCTCCCACATGAGTCACGCAACTCAGGTCTACATTGGGACACACTGGGTATTATCGGAAATTCATCAGAGGGTATGCAGAGATAACTGCCCCAATGAAGAAACTGCTAGAAAAAGATGCCAAGTTTGGATGGAATGAAAGTTGCCAGGAGAGTCTGGATAAACTAAAGGGTAAAATGGCTACTACACCAATATTAATATTTCCAGATTGGAAAAAATAATTCCACGTACATGTTGAAGCCTCATCGTTTGCACTTGGCATAGTGTCAACCCAACCAGGAGATGGCGCAATTGACCATCCGATCACATTTGCTAGTAGGAAACTATCAACGGCAGAGAAAAATTATACAATAACTGAAAGAGAAGGGATTGCAATGGTCTATGCGCTACAAAAATTCAAACATTATCTACTGGGTGGACACTTCAAAATGTTCAATGATCATTCTGCACTAAAATACCTGGTCAATAAACTAGCGTTGGGGGGGCGAATATGCTGGTGGCTCCTCCTATTTCAAGAATTTGACTTTGAAGTCATTATGAAGCCAGGATGACTAAATGTTGGGCCTTACCACTTAACGTGAATTGAAAGTGGGGAGGAACCCACCATCCTAGAGGAAAATTTACTGGATGCACAGTTATTTGCTATAGACATTGTTGATAAAGAATTCAATGCAATTATACACTTAATACAGGGTATGCACATGAGGATTATTCAATATGGAAAAAGAAAGAGATAGTTGTCAAGGCCTCAGACTACATGCTAATAGCAGGATAGCTCTATAAGATAGGACTAAATGAAATACTATGAAGATGTGTCTTTGTGCATGAAATACAATGGGTAATGGTAGAGCCACATGCGGGTGTCTCAGGAGGACACTATGCCGGGAAAGCAACAGTACGCAAGATTTTGCAAGTTGGACTCTGGTGGCCAACGGTACATATGGGTACAAGAAAATATGGTCATAGTTGCAATAAGTGTCAAAGAATGGGGAAACCATCAAGACTTGATGAAATGCCACTTGCGCCACAAATTACACCGCAGGACTTTGATAAATGGGTAGTGGATTTTATTGGCCCTAGCAGTCCACCGGGAAAATGAAATGGTGTGCATTATATCATCACTGCTACATATTATTTCACAATATTAGTAGATTTTGCACCTGTAAAATATAGATACAGCCCATTTCCTCTTTGAGAACATTTTCACAATATTTGGCTGTCTGAAAATCCTAATCAATGACCAAGGTATGCATTTTGTAAATAAGCTAATTATTGAACTGACTACATAATTCCAAATCCAACTCAAGAAAAAAACACCCTACCATTCTCAAGGGAATGGAACTGTCGAATCATTCAACGAGGTACTCGAGAATACGTTGACCAAAGTATGCAATGTACAAAGAGATGTCTAGGACCAGAAAGTCTCAGCAATCTTATGGGCCTATAGAACAAAATGCAAATGACTAACTGGATACACCCCTTTCCGTTTAGTCTATGGACAATAATCACTTGTGCCCATGGAGTATATTGTTCCAAGCCTATGAATTGTTGCGCTAATGGAGATGACAGATACCGGCATTGTAGAAGAGAGGCTGGTGTAGCTAGTTCAAATGGAAGAAGGTCGTTTTATTGCAGGCTTCCATCAAAATGTGGAAAAGCAATGACAGAAAGCTTGGCATGACTACCACATCACAAAAAAGTAGTTCAAGGTTGGAGGACTTGTTCTGATGTATGATAGTAAGTTTCTCAAGCATCCGAGTAAGATCAAAATGCATTGGTTAGGCCCATACTTAGTTTCTCATATTACTGAAGCAGGTGCAGTAAAACTACATAAGCTAGATGGAACACCACTAGTGGGCATGATCAATGACAATCGATTAAAAACCTATCGCGACGACTATGACATAGCCCCATAAATCCATGAAAAAAAAAGTAAGGAGAAGATTGCGCAACACAAGATGCAGCCGAAGCTAAAAAAAAGCAGACCTATCTATATTATTTCCAAAATATACCACACAGATTAAGCTAGTCATATGTCCCTTGCTTAGTGGCTCAGGACGAGCTATAGGTGAGTGTTGGGGGCCTGTTGGCCCGAGGAAAAGGGCATAAGAAGTAACTTCACATGCGCAGCTAAGGAAAATGTGTCATGTACGCGATAGAAGCAAAGGAAGAGTGTGAAGGATGAAAACGGCCTGTGAAGGCAGAGCAGAGAAGTGAGTGGCAAAGGAAAGGCAAGAGTGGAAGCGCACACAGGAAGAATGGCCAAAAAGCGACAGGGCAGTCATGGGTGTAGAATCCGGCTTTATTTGGCTGATGCCACACTAGTGAAAGCATGCTATAAGTAAGGTCGTTAGTTCCTCGTGTTGATTCATGATTACCACAACTATAGCCTGGGGGCGGCTGATGGTGATAGATAACAGACTTCCTGCAAGCAGTCGACCTAGTATGGTCATGTCAAATGTTATAAATAGGAGAGATGTAATAGTTAGAGGGTTGGATTTTTGTTATTCGTAATTATAGAATGGATTTGATAGATGAAAGTTTTATATAGTTGCAGAGAGCAGATCTAAGAGAGAGGTAATTAGGATAGTTGAAGGGGAAAGCTCTGCTAGAGTAACGCAGATGCTAGGAGAGTTGATCCAGGATGTGTGTGGATCTGTACGTAGTAGTGGTAGATTAGGAGAAATAAGACAGAGAGCATGAGAACTATGAGTCTGAACTTAAAGACATATCTCAATATCATCCTGCATCCCGCAGACTGCAAGGTGCTATATCATTTCTCATGCCAGATGAAGAGCACCTTGGTGGTTTTTCCCAAATGGGTTTCCACGTTATTTCTTGTGTCCAAATGAATGATTGATGTGGTGAATGTTATTGTGATTGATTAATAGTTTCTTTCCATATAATGCTGATTGTGGTTCAGTTCCTGTTAGTTTCTTGCAATTGGTAGATGGATGAATAGAATGTCTTGCTAAATCGACACTGTATAATTGCATATCATTCTATAGAATTCCTATGTGGATCCTGACATAAGTCATGGAGCCTTTTGATGTGAGTCATTTGCACCACACGAGTTGCACCAGCTATGAGGGAGAAAGGAAAGTCAGGTTACACACAATGACATACAGTTGTGCTCATTCACGTAGAACCAACTCCTCCATATAGCCATCCTGCAGCCTTCATTGAGCCCC
Source organism: Pseudotsuga menziesii (assembly GCA_001517045.1). NCBI lineage: Eukaryota > Viridiplantae > Streptophyta > Pinopsida > Pinales > Pinaceae > Pseudotsuga > Pseudotsuga menziesii. Next base: position 202,829 of record LPNX010774346.1, read on the forward strand.
TTGGTTGAAAACCAAGGGACTGTACTTCCCTAAAAATCACAAAAACATGGTTTCGGTAGTTACCCATCTATGAGATATCTCGGGTGAGACTGCACCTACTTTGCAGGTGTTATCGATGGGTCTTGCTCTATCGAGCGAGTATCTCGGTTAGTTGTTGGATTTGTGGGCTATGCAGAACCTGGGTCACGCAAGTGGGGAAAATTTTCCAACAATAGAAGTCCCCCATTCAGTAGCCATATCACCAAAAATACTAAGATCCACCTATAACAGCCAACTAGGCTCCAAATTTTCCTTTTCAACATAGATATGTCTAAGAAAACCCAAATTTCTATGATGTAGATGATCCATGAGGGACTGGGATAGTTGGAACTGTTTGATTCCCATTATCAAGTCCAATCCGATATATATAAGACTACCTCTTCCTACATGCCAACTTAAATCCTGGATAATATATGGTAGGGTGGCCATAAGACTGCGCTAAATAGCTGAGGATGAGGATGTCCTGAAATTTGCTCGTCGAAACCTTAAGTCCAGAGGAATTCTACATAGGTACTTTGATTTGATAATGTTTCCCCATAAACATATGTTTGTAATGTCTCTCCAAAGGCTCTTTGAACATAGAGAGAGATTAAAGACACCAAGTTGTTTGATCCTTTAGAATCAAACAAATCCTTTAGAGAAAAGAAAGAGGAGGAAAGAAACCATCAAGATGAAGGGGATGATTGGGGTAATGCTTCTACATATTAAATTCACTACAAGTGTGTGTTGCACTGGGGTAATGCTTCTACCTTCCTATATCTTTAGTATTAATTAGGTTGTTGTGACCAAACACAACATCCCTCCATTTTTATTCACAAAGGTTTCATAAACCTTTAGTATTAATCAGGTTGTTGTGACCAAACACAACATCCCTCCATTTTTATTCACAAAGGTTTCATAAACCTTTAGTATTAATCAGGTTGTTGTGACCAAACACAACATCCCTCCATTTTTATTCACAAAGGTTTCCTAAACTGAGTGTGTTGCGGTGCGCACCTAAACAGTCCTTAAGTTAGGTAACTCCGCAGGGTTATGATAATTTGTAAGCGGAGTTACGACTCAAAATAGTCTTAGGGGTGTCGAGGTTGAGTCAAAGCCCTCTTTTTATAATAACCCATGGTTTAAGTCCAGGGTTTAGGGTTTAGGGTGCCCATGGTTTAAGTCCATGGTTTTGTAATAGTGCGCTGTATAAATAGGCACTCTTGTAAATAAGTCAGGTTAGGTTTTTGATGCCAAGAAGAATAGATGCGAAGCTAAGGCTATTTTGTAAGAGAAGGTTAAGTCCCAGCTGTGTGCGTGGACGACCTCTACAGCTGTGTGCGCAGAGGGTTTTGGGTGATTAAGGAAATCTACAGCTGTGTGCATAGCTTTGAGGACTGGAAAGGATTTGTAGCTGAGTGCGTAGATCAGAACTGTGATTTTAGTAAAGAGTTGAATAAAACACAGTTCTGTGGACGTAACCCCTACACTGGGGGTGAACCACGTTATATCTGGTGTTGTGGTTCTTTGTGCTATTTCTGTTATGTTCTTTCATCCATTAATAGATATATATCCGATAAATAAGATCACTGCTAACTAAATAACTTCGTTGTGAATTCCTAGTAAAGGGTTATGCAAGTCGTTGTTTGTTTATTTAGCTATGAAGTTATATATGTGAATGTTGAATCTCTGTGCTTATGAATATAAGTTGTTAAAGGCTAAGGTATAGTAATATCCATCTTCTGCTTGCAGAAACCTGATTTTGCGGCATCCCATAGCTATTTCAGGTGAGACTGCAATCTGCTCATAGATTGTTGCCGAAAGGGCCAACACTGTGGGTCTTTTGTTGGTGCGAATTTAATGGTATAAAGCCTAGGTCTGCCCTATAGCCCAACAAATTGGTTTTGTTGCCGGTTGAACTCAGTATCTGCTCAAGAGGGGTTTACGTAGTACCTTGAGGGCTATGTTCTGGAGACCCTCTGTGAAAGAAATTGGTGACTGGCTTGATGAGACTTATCTGACATTTGCTGAGCAAGAGAACAAAGATCTGCGTCGTAGTGCAAACGACCTTTTACAAAGGGTGAACAACGAGATCTCCCCCGCTGTTGATTTTTGGACAACGCGGGCCCTCAAAGCATTTGTGATGGAGTTCGCCATCGACATGAGTACTTCCTTTAGTGAAGCCGAGCGACAGTTTTTCAAAGGACCAAGGGGTAAGTTTTTGAATTAATTTAGTTTGAGAATTAAAATGCTATTAGCTGAAAAATGTATATTGCTAATTGAATCAAACTATTAGATTTAGTATTACTAACCTATGTTTGCAAGTGAAAATACCTTCGACGAGCAAAGCGGTTTGCTGGGAAGTGGCAAAAGGTACAAGAGAGATTTTGGATCCTATTCCCAGGGTCAGCATACCGAGTATTCCCCTGTAAATCCTGCAGAGCCAGAACCCAAAGAATCCCCTTCTATTGGACACCCTCCTGTAACCCCGCAGTGAAGACCTATTATCCCTGAGAACCCGTTGCAGTCTGAGAGTCAACCTAGCCCAAGTATTCCTGTCGTAGGTCAGTCTACCCCAATAAGTTCCCCCCCACCTACTTTCAGTCCCCCTCCAACCCCCCCTAGATCCACTATGGCCCACATGCATGATGACATTAAGCTCCCTGTCTTCAAAGGAACTGGATCCGAGGATCCAGAACAGTTCTAGTTTTTATGTGAACCAGTGTGGACTACTAAGACCATTACGGATCACGATACAAAAAGAGCGTAGTTGATTACTTCATTCAGAGACCGTGCTCTGACCTGGTTCATGAAATTTTCCAGCACTCAGAACCATGCATTGGATGATAAAAAAGCAGGAATGATAAAAGAATTTAAGAAGCCAAAATCAGAGTCGCAGTGTATCACTGAGTTAAAAGAGATTTAGCAGAGGTGCGGCGAATCAGTGTGGGATTTTGATCAACGATTCAAAGTTCTGCTAGACCAAGTCAGTTTCCCCATTGGGCCTACACAGCACAAAGAGTGGTTCATTGTAGTGTTGCTACCACATATCAGAAATCCACTCATGCAGCAGAAGGTTGTCGATCAGCAGAAGGCTTTGGAAATCGCGATGAAACTTGAAACCGCTACTGTCGAAGATAATTCTGGTATTGCTCAAATCTAGGTGCAGTTGGCAGCGATGGCTCTAGAGATTCACGATATGAAGAACAGAACAAATGGTCATGAAGAGGTTTGGTGTACACAATGTCGGACAGAAGGTCACGATAAGGAACAGTGTCCTGTGGTATGAAACTACCTAAATACTAGTGCGCCAAACCCGTTCAACCCCACTGTTCTATATTGCGAGATTTGTCGGACAATTGGCCAACATCGACCTGAGAACTACTATCTTCTGCAGAGGTATGTGCAAGTCCCTAAGAACCCTTATTGCAAGTTCTATAAATCGGTGGGACACAATGAAGATGAGTGTCGCAAATTTGACCTCATGAGAGAATAGACTTATAATGCTTATCGGGTACAAAATGAGGGACAGAGCAATGATGGTTATGGTTACCGCGGTGGCGCATCAGGTAGAGGTGATTTTGGAGGTCGCGGTCGAGGTGGTATGGTCGAAAGAGGAAGAGGCCAGGTTGTGTGTTACAACTGTAACCAGGCCAGGCATCTAGCGAGAGACTGTCGGAACCCCACTACGACATGTCGGTATTTTCGAGCCATGGATCATGTGATCGAGCGGTGCCCGTAGTTGTTAGCCAAGATTCAAGAAAGAACCAATGCCCCTACTTAGAATCTTCAGATGATTTTCTTCGAGTAGAGACCTGCCCCAGCCATTAATGTTGTTACCCAGAGTGGAGCTATGACAGAAGTACAGACTAAGGAGCAACAGCCTGACGAGGCTTGGGTTTGTAAGGCCCCAGCGAAAGTCCCAGCATTTGATATTGAAAGAGAAAGAGAGACATTCATGGAAGCCAAGAAAGATTTTGCTGATCCTAGCATATCAGTAGCACCTGCGCAACAACATCAGCAGTGGTCTCTGACATAAGAAGCTTTGACAGACAAAGTAAGTACACTGTCCTCCTTTTTACAGAGTTGTCTGAAGATCCTCCGAAATCAGAATGCTTTAAGCCAGTTGAAGAAAGTTATTGCTTCCTGTGAACCTCAGCATAGTTCTGGTCAAGTAAAAGCTGTTAATAGAGTCAGAAGAACTAGCAGGGAAATGAGATTAAATGCTCAGATAGGAGAATATGATATGGCTGATGTTATCTTGGACCTAGGATCAGAGGTAAATGTCTTAACTAAGCAAACTTGGGAACAAATGGGAAAACCTACCCTTGATTGGTCACCAATACAATTGAGATTAGCCAATCAGCAGAAGATTGTGCCCCTAGGATGGTTCCCTAATGTCCCAGTAGATATTGATGGCATCTGTACTGTAGTAGACTTCAAAGTTATTGAGATCATTGACGATAGCAACCCCTATCCAGCCTTGCTAGGAATTGAATGGGCAATGGCAAATGCGGTAGTCATTAGCCTTAAGAAGAGACAGATGACTTTTGAAGGGAAATATTTGGGAGTCATAGTCCCACTGGACCCCTCACAAGGAGAGAGATACACAGAGACAGTAAAAGATGAAGACCCGGATGTTTTGGATCACATCTACAATATCACAGCTAAGGAGGAAGATTATTTTGATCCTACTGCCGAAGGTATCATGCATTGGCAGTGTGACAACCCCTGTATGATGGATTTAGATGATGGGTTAGAACACTGACAGAACTGACTTTATGAGCTGCATGGACATAGATGTGCCAGAATTACCAAGTCTCTCAGATGGCTTGGTGCACAGACACGATCCTTACCTGTTTTTGATGGTTCGACAGACCCAGAATAGTTTATTGTGCAATTCTTAGAATAGGTACCAGACTCACAGAAAATGGAGACTTTGGATTCAGCATTCAGAGCCACAGCAGCCAGATGGTGGAATGGTCACAAGAAGTACATTCATAGTTGGGAAGCATGCCAAAAGTCCCTTTTCCTAATATTTAGGGACCAACCTCAGGTGGTCCGAAGCAGGTTTAATGGTAAGACTAGTCCTCAAGGACATTTGGAGCAATGCTATGAGGCATGGAAGCATGTACCTCATGAAGAATGGGTACATAGGTTTGTGCATACCCTGGAACCCATAACAAAGAATTGGTATCTGGAGGTCGAGCTTCGCCACGGTACTGTAAGTTGGGATTGTCTTGTTGATAGTTTTATGCTGACATTCTCTATTAATGAGGTTTCTCCTACTTTGGACGCAGTTGTTAGATTGATTCATACTAAAGTATTTGATGATCAAGAAATCGTAGAATATCAACCTGATTGGAAGGTATAGGAAGCCAATGCAGTAGAGTGTTATAACCTCACAATTGACGAGGATGATGATCCGCACAACATTAATATCCCTGAATCAGAAGGACACTGCAAAGTGCATGGACCAGCGACCAGCAGTAGAGGCACTTGAAGTGACTCAACCCCTGAAGACGCGGACCGTCAACATTGGGTTAGAAGAAAACCCTAAGTACGCTACCATTTGAGATTATTGGGATGACGAAATGGTAAGCAAGGTGACCCAACTTCTCCATGAACATTAGGATCTCTTTCCGACGAAGTTCTCAGAGATGAAAGGTATCCTTGGGGATATAGGAGTGATAAAGATCCCGTTGAAACCTGATGCGAAGCCTGTGAAATAGCGCCCTTATAGGCTGAACCCTAAGTATAAGGAAAAAGTCCGAATGGAGATGGATAAGATGCTTGCTGCAGGAATCATTGAGCCTATTGAAGAATCTGAGTGGGTCAGTCCTATGGTGGTGCAAGAAAAGAAGACTAAGGGAGAGATCAGAATCTGTGTCGACCTAAGGAAGCTGAATGATGCCTGTTTGCATGATCCTTTCCCCACTCCCTTTACAGATGAATTTTTAGACAATGTGGGAGGTCAAGAAGTATACTCTTTTACTAATGAGTTTTCAGGTTACCATCAGATTCAAATTGCTCCAGAAGATCGACATAAGACAACCTTCGCTATGAAAATGGGATCCTTCCAGTATACAGTTATGCCCTTTGGATTGAAGAATGCACCTACTATGTTTTCTAGAGTAGTCATCTCTGCTTTTAAGGAATTCATACATAAATTCTTAGAAGTTTATTTTGATGATTGGACTATCTTCGGGTTATTAAAAGACCACATAGCTAGTCTAAGACTTATGTTGGATAAATGTAGACAGCATCAGATTTCCTTGAACTTGAAAAAGTGTATCTTTTATGCCCCTTTTGGAATTCTGCTCAGTCACATTGTCTGTAAGCAAGGACTGATGATGGATCCTGCGAAGATAGCCATTATCGTGAACCTGCCCCCTCCGAAGTCTGTCAAACAACTGCGCACTATGCTTGGTCATACTGGCTATTACAGGAAATTTATTAAAGGATATGCTTAGATAACTGCCCCTATGGAAAAGCAGTTGAAGAAAGATATTAAGTTCGAGTGGACACCTGAGTGTCAAGCAAGCTTAGATATTTTAAAGGAAAAGATGGTAACTGCTCCTATCTTAGTATTCCCTGACTGGAATAAGGAATTTCATGTGCATGTCGACGCATCCTCCATTTATTTGGGTATAATATTAGCCCAGTCGGGTGAAGGTAATATTGATCACCCCATCTCCTTTGCAAGTAGGAAACTATCCACAGCAGAGAAAAATTATACTACAACAGAACGAGAAGGTCTAGCTATGGTGTATGCATTGCATAAGTTTCGACATTATCTGTTAGGATCTCATTTTAAGATGTTTACTGACCATTTTGCTTTGAATTATTTGGTTAACAAGCCTATGCTAGGTGGAAGGATATGCAGATGGATGATTTTGTTTCAGGAATATGACTTTGAGATCATAGTCAAACCAGGAAGACTGAATCTAGGTCCTGACCACTTTTCGAGGCTCGAGTCAGGAGAAGAACCTATCAACTTGGACGATGGTCTTCCTGACGCCCAGTTGTTTGTGATCCAGATGGTTGACGAATACTTTCATGATATTGTTTAGTATTTGTCTACAGGTTTTCCACCCGCCGAGATGACAACACAGCAGAAGAAGCAGTTGGTGGTTCGAGCAGTTGACTTTACCTTAATAGCAGGACAACTATATAAGATGGGACTAGATGAAATACTGCGCAGATGTGTCCTAGAGCATGAAAAGCCATTAATTTTGGCTGAGGCACATTCTGGGGCAGCAAGAGGTCATTAGGCAGGAAAAGCTACTGCACAAAAGATTCTGACAGCCGGATTGTGGTGGCCTACAATTCATAAGGATGCAAGACAATATTGCCACAGCTGCGACATTTGTCAGAGGACAAGAAAACCATCCAGGAGGGATGAGATGCCTCTAGTTCCGCAGGTAACTTTACAACCCTTTGATAAATGGGCTATTGATTTTATTGGACCTATCAATCCCCCTGCAAACAAATATGGAGCAAGATACATTATTACAGCAACCGACTATCTTAATCGTTGGGCCAAAGCCGAACCAGTCAAGACCTATAGTGCTGCTACAGTTGCGAAGTTTATTTTCGATAACATCTTGACAATATTTGGGTGTCCTAGAATACTTATGAGCGATCAAGGATCACATTTCTTAAATAAGACTATTGAAGTATGGACTGAAGAATTTCAAGTATATCATCATAAGAGTATTGCCTATCATCCTCAAGCAAATGGAACTGTCGAAGCCTTTAACAAGATCCTTGAACACGCTCTGACGAAGGTTTGCAATGCCAACATAAATGATTGGGACCTTAGAATTCCAGCAGCACTATGGGCTTATAGAACCACCTACAAGAAGTTTACAGGCCATACACCTTTTAGGCTAGTTTATGGACAAGAAGCAGTCATGCCCATGGAGTACATTGTACCTAGCCTCAGAATATATGCTTTTACAGAGATGGATGACCTAGATATGCCGAAAGAAAGGCTGACAAAGATACTAGAACTTGAAGAGGGAAGATTCATTGCAGGGTTCCAGCAGCAAGTTCAGAAAGCTAGAGAAAAAGCATGGCATGATAGACACATCAAGAAGAAGCAGTTCCAACAGGGTGATCTTGTGCTCCTATATGACAGCAAAATCATGAAATTCCTGGGTAAGTTCAAGACACATTGGAAAGGACCATATATAGTGTAGAAAGTTACAGATGGTGGCGTAGTCCAGCTAGCTAAATTGAATGGAGAAATTTTACCTTCTATGGTCAATGGAAGTAGGTTAAAGAAGTACAGGGACAAACCAGGATCCCTTGGTCAGAAGTAACAGCATGAAGGACAGTCTAAGTACCAAGAACAGTTGAAATTGGGTACTAGACTATAATGAAGCTGTTCTCAAAGCTACGCAGTGTTGAAGATTGTCAAAGTCTGCAGGATGAAGTTTGGTTGCCACATAGGTCAGGATGGGTTGAAGGTGCATATTGTGTCGAAGTTTCTTGTTAAGGTGAAGCTGAAGTTAGTAGTTATGTCAGAGATCACAGGTGTGTCGCAGCTCAAAATGTGACGGATGGGACAAAATAGACTTGGCAGCGCCGGCACACGAACTGCCCTCACTGCTTGCAATAATGAGATCTTGGGAAAATCTGGCGCCGTGTGGACAGGATTTCTGCCACTTCATCAGATTTGGTGTCATTAATACACCATGATGACAGATTCTATTTTGAGATTCTATAAGAAGCTACATCGGCCTGCGACTCATGCATTGTGCATGTCTTTGAGTTTCTTCAGTTAGCACTATGTCAAATGACCGTGAAGTCCAGAAGTTATTGCGAGTGGTCAGGGAGAGAGGTCTGCTGAACCTTCTGAGTAATCCACCTGGGCAGCCATGCTCGACCAAGGCACAAAGAAAGGAAGAAGTTCTCTCTAAGGGGTCGGAAGAAAGGCAGAAGTGCACTCTATGCCGCATAAAGAATACCACCGGTCTTCACAGAAAAAATCTGAAACATCCCAAGATGTATCCTCTTGGTTTGACAGAACCACGGCAGCTGTTTGTCTTATGCACCTTGACACACAACTCTGGGGACCCTAAGTTGTGGATGGTCAAATGTTCAGCAAGCGGATCGAAGGATGGGGTCGCTGATAGATCCAGAAGGCCTTAACCAGCATTTCACGAAAGAAAGGAACAAGCAACCAGCAACCACATGTATGGCTTTAGCAAACAGCGCACCAGGCTTCGCCAACAAGATTATACCACCAAAAAAGCAGCTGAGTGTCCCAGGACAGGCCATTGGTGAGTCTTAGGGGCCTGTTGGGGCGCGCACCTCAACCATCCTTAAGTTAGGTAATTCCATGGGGTTATGAGAATTTGTAAGCAGAGTTACGACTCAAAATAGTCTTAGGGGTGTCAGGGTTGAGTCAAAGCCCTCTTTTTGTAATAACCCATGGTTTAAGTCTAGGGTTTAGTGTTCGGGGTGCCCATGGTTTAAGTCCATGGTTTTGTAATAGTGCGCTGTATAAATAGGCACTCTTGTAAATAAGTCAGGTTAGGATTTTGATGTAAGAAGAATAGATGCGAAGCTAAGGCTATTTTGTAAGAGAAGGTTAAATCCCAGCTGTGTGCGTGGATGACCTCTGCAGCTGTGTGCGCAGAGGGTTTTGGGTGATTAAGGAAATCTATAGCTGTGTGTGCAGAGGCCTGCAGCTGTGTGCACAGCTTTAAGGAGTGGAAAGGATCCGCAGCTGAGTGCGTAGATCAAAACTGTGATTTTAGTAAAGAGTTGAATAAAACACAGTTCTATGGACGTAACCACTACACAGGGGGTGAACCACGTTATATCTGGTGTCATGGTTATTTGTGCTATTTTTGTTATGTTCTTTCATGCATTAATAGATATATATCTGATAAATAAGATCACTGCTAACTAAATAACTTTGTTGTGAATTCCCAGTAAAGGGTTATGCAAGTCGTTGTCTGTTTATTTAGCTGCGAAGTTATATATGTGAATGTTGAATCTCTGTGCTTATGAATATAAGTTGTTAAAGGCTAAGGTACAGTAATATCCCTCTTCTGCTTGCAGAAACCTGATTCTGCGGCATCCCATAGCTGTTTCAGGTGAGACTGCAATATGCTCGCATATTGTTTCCGAAAGGGCCAACACTGTGGGTCTTTTGTTGGTGCGAAGTTAATGGTATAAATCCCGGGTCTGCCCTATAGCCCAACAGAGTGGTAAGGGAGATATTATGGACTAAACTATAATCATGGGATTAACTAGTATGTGTCCTCTCTGTAATAGTAAATCAAATGCAATATAACATTTTCTAGTTAGATTTCGTTGCTCCAGGAAGGACTAGGAAACATTAAAGTCATTGACTGGGGGAGGAGGGGTTTCAGAAGGAAACTCAAATGGAGATTAAGCTCACAAAACCTAGTTGGATGAAAAGGTGGTTTCTAAACACAATAATGATCCTCTTAGAATTTTCTAGGAACCATGGCTAGTTATGAACAATATGATATTATGAGACCAATTCACATCTCCCTTGCATTTTTTGTAGAAGATTTAGCATGCATATGGTGTACTATTGAACATTTTGAGAATAAATTTACCAATGTAGGTTGAGAATTTGGAAATTGACAAAACATTTCCATAGGGTACTTAACCCCTTAAACACTAAACTCTAAGGCACCTAACCGTTAAATGTGAGCATAGTGATCATAGTGACCATAACCCCATTAAACCCTAATTGTAACTCTTTATAAGCCCCCTAATTTACCCAAATCCCCTAATCTTTTTAAAGCACTAAACCCTAACCACTGAGTCCCCTAATCCCTAAGGCCCCTTACCATTAAATGTGACCATAGTGACTATGTATATTATGTAACGCACTCATATGAAATAAAGTGACCATAAGTACCCTAACCACTAAAACCCCTAATAACTAATCCCTTGACCCCTTAAACCTAAACCCCCTTATACACCTAACTCCTAACCCCCCTAATGTGACCTTAATGGCCATAGTGACCACAAACCCACTGAACTGTAACCCTAAATTCTTATAAACTCCCTAATCCCAAATCCCCTAACCCATTAACCAACTAATCCCTAACCGTTAAATCCCTCTCCTGTTAAGCAAAATATCTCCCTGTTAAATGGAATTCCTCCAGCAGCAAGGAGGACACTAACAATGAGGAGGATACCAACAACGACACTAAGAGCTCCAAAAAAAATGGTGTCCAAACATTTGTCAACCCACTGTCTCCCCTAGTAGAAGGATGACCAAGTTCATAGCTCAACTTCGGTTGATGGGTTCCTATTGAGGAGGAGATTCCCTCCAAGCCATAGCTCCAAGTTCCATGGTTCTAGTGTCTTTTCTTTTTTTCATGGTAATCATGGGTCAACACTGCTAATTTTTCTATCACTATGATATGTTTTCCCTTATGCATGGAGGATCAATATGACTGTAAAAGACTAAATTCTCCTGAGGGGAAGGTCTCAACTCTCTCTGTGCTACATTCTGTTTGCAGAACTACCACTATGATTTGTACTTTTTACTGTATTATTATTTTGATTCAATAGATTAGTCTCTGAAATTACAAAAAAAAAATTAGGGTTTATTTGTATAGTAAGTAATTTCTCTTTTTCCTCTGAGCTAGGTATCCGATAGGGGTAAATGGTTGAATAAACTCTACATTAGAAGCAAGGTGTCAATTTAGGGTCCAATAAGGTTGGAAGTTATGGATGAAGAAACTACACATTAAAAACAAGATGTAATTTAAGGTAAGGTGGTAAACTAAATTCTAAAGTGTTATTTCCCACTACTGATTGTCGTTATAAAATGGTATGTTGTGTATTATCAATAAACATACCTTCCCTATATTTAGAACTATTATATGTTCCCCTGGACATATTCGAGGTGACTAAATTAGGTGAAACTAGAACAATAGATCTAGATTCTTAATTACCTTAGGTATGAAAATGTCATGAGCATTAATATTATCAACTAGGGTTATTGGAGCTCAATGATGGTGTTGAGATGCTCTATTTATTTTAAAATATATATAATTGGTTGGAAGAAGAATTACAAGAGAGAAATGTATAAGGGTTATGTGGTATATATGCGTTGTTAGTGTTTGATGTGAGTGCAAGACCCATTTAAACCAACTAATTAATGTCTCACCTTTGTTCCCATGAAGTATGAGGACAACTTTAGATATTTTAACTGTGGTCACAATGATATCTCTAAGGGACCATTAAATAGCTATGGTAGCATGGAACAATATTTTGATCCCACAAGATAATTTGGGATCATTCAAAGTGAAAATAAAGGATTTTTTAGGCTCAATCTTAAAACTTAATTTCTCTTTCTTCACGACTTTGCATTAAAATCTCATAAAAAATATGTATAACATCTTAAGGTCCCATGCAATATAGTAATGAAACAAACCTTGAACATGCTACATATATTCAATTGAAACAAAATAAACTCTACATCTAAGAAGAATGGTGGTCTAGATGAGGATTTAAATTTATAATATTGACCAACAAAACAAAACTTATTTTTCCTACATTGTGCAAATCATGGATGCTAGTTTTCACGAGGGAAAACAATATAATACTCTCAATGCAACATTTAAAGAGAGTGTATGTTAAGATATATATATTATTCGACTTGTTGTTACTTGATGATGTATATTAACATATATACACTCTTAAATATAACATTACAAGGTTCTTATGGTGGTCCAACCATAACATCAACCTCAATGATGAAATCCAACCACAAAATTGTCCAAAATGTATGTCGAGTCTCATATTATTGTATGCTATTTAATAATCTATTTTATATTTACGTTTGTTCTTTGGGGTTGGTCAAAGGTTCAAGGCTTGTTAATATTTTTTTTTTGAAGGAAAGTCTCGATGATAGGGACTAATGGCCATTGTAGATATGCCAAATGTAAATATTTGGATCTTCAAAACTTTCAAAGGTTACAAATGATTCTAAATATTTTGCATTTTTTACACTTTCATGACATCTTTAGTGATGATTGGAACTCTTTGTCATACACTACAAAAGTGCATAAACACATGTTGTTAAGGTATATGCATGCAAAATGATGAAGTGTATGTATACATTCTAGAACTTGCTATAACTAATATTTTTTATAGCAATCATGGTTGGATGTAGCCATTAAAAATTCTATCCCTTAAACCCATTGTAAACATTGCACACTTCAATGTTGAGATGTAATACTTACTCAATTGGATGATGAAAATTTTTAACACTAGATACCCAAAACCACACTTAAATCATTGGCATTCACATAATAACATTTTTTTCTAATCCCTTGGTAGACCCCTTCACAGCAATCCACGTGACACTTGACTTTCCAAAGATTCCTACCTGAGTTTTAGGGTCATCATTACCAAGACATGGTAATATCCAGGGAGGTGGATGGAAAGAGGGAGGCGGTTATAAATATATAGATATCAGTGGGTGAGAACGTATAGCTTTAGGGAGTGAAACAAAATAAATCTAATCGAATATGGGGATGGGAATGATGTCATCATGTAGTCAGTATTTAGCTCACATGAGGAGCTTGTTGAGAAATGGGAGTGTTTCAAGGTGATATATGTCATACATGATTTTGTGGTGGTATCTATCATATATGAAATTAAAGTAGTTTCTAAATAGTTTTGTATATATTTCCTATGAATAACAGCTTAGTAGGTGACTTCACAATGGGTGGATTTTTAATTATACAATTTTGATGACACACTTTTCCATCTTTCATGTGATTAGTCCAAATGTTTGCAATATTATGATGTTAGTCCAAATATTTGCAGTCTTTTTTTCCTTTTAACATGTGATCCTAGCTTGTGGATTTATTGTCTTCACCCATTGGTGACTTTGGAATCCACATTACCATTATGCTTGGTCTTTGACTTACTATGGGTATGCTTGAAGGGTCATGTAAGGATGGAATATTTGAACCTAACTTAGGACTAAGGGTATCCCAAATATTTAAATGGACACCATAACCGTGTTGTAGGCCAATAATTCCATATCCAAAGGCTCATTTGATGGCATGGGTCCCACACATAGTCCACAAGTCCTAAAGGAAAAACACTATGGCTTCAAACTATCTATTTTGACCTTAGAATGTGTATAAACTTATTATAAACATCCTTAATGTATTAAACACAAAATTTCCATCATATGTTGATCACGTGACAATGATTCCCTTTACATGACCTTTTGTGGTGTCTAAGGGATACAATGATGTCTCATGAGCCCCATAGACAAACATTATCATATAATACCCTATGTTTTTGCATTGAACCACATCACGAGCACCAAGAACCATGTCTATTGTTTTAATTATCTTCAAAACTAGCACCATATCCCACTTACAAGACAAATAATCCCTATGGAGGGCCACTATGGTGGTTTGGGACCACACACAGGTAACATATCTTCATAGTAAAATGCTACAGTTTAAGGTCCTAGATTTTTCATTATACCATGGAATGGTCCTAAATTTCCACCCCTAATGTACCCCTCCTCAACTTGTTAGCCATATCTCACATGTAGGGAAAGGATTCCTTGCATAGGAACTATGCAATGACATGGGTTACTATGCAAAGAACATGAGCACCATAGGAAAATGTCCTATCCCAATAACATGGGTTTTGTTATCAAATGAAGGATTAGTCACCAAGAATCTAATCCATAATGTGATGAATCTAAAAATATCCACCATATCCCTATGGTAGGAAAAAGGTGGACTAGTGCCTCATGGATGACCTATGTAGAACCCAAAAGCCGCATGTTATAGACTAAAACTCTGGGTTTTCACCCTGTAACATGAGTTGGGTCATGAGAACCATCCTTGATGTACTAAACCTTCAAACATGATACCAAATATCAATCACATGCCAAATATTTCCTATGCATGGGATATGTTGTGGGATTTTCAAATGTGATATAACCGCCTCCCCCAAAATTCCAAATTAACATGATTTTTAAGGGAGGTTTTTTAAAATTCGGCTTAAAAAGGACCTTTAAGGGGGTTCAAGTCTTCCCCCCCCAAAAAAAAATAATTCATGACATTTGGACTTTTGAGGGCAGATTTATCACAACCTCCCCCACAATTCCAAATTCCCATAACATTTGGGGGATACTTTAAAACAACCGCCCCCAAAACCCCAATTATCATGCCATTTGGGGGCTGCTTTAAAAAAATTGCCCCCAAAATTCAAATTATGATTAATTTTGGGGGTGTCTTTAAAAGAACCGCCACCAATAGCTCATTTATCATTACTCTTTTTTTTTGCGGGGGATGGGGGGGGTTCAAAACTGCCTAAAAATTAAATTTTAGGGGGGTTCTTTCCAAAATCCCAACAGGATTTTTTTT
>LPNX010774346.1:230943-259022 GCA_001517045.1 Pseudotsuga menziesii
CCTTCGTTATCACTGTCCTCAGCGCTTTACAAAATTGAACAAAATTGGAAGTGTCAATTGCATGGAATCCTCCAATACCCACATAGCCTCATCTAGACTATAGTGCTTCCACTGCAAATTTTACCTTTCCAACAGCTTGATTCCAGATCACTGTGACCTTCCTATCGAGGATGCGCAATGGCTCGGTTTGTAACTCTCCCATCGGGTTACACCTTAATCACATCCCAATTTATCACATGGTTAGGATCATGTACATATTTATTAAGTAAAGAAACATGAAAAGCATTATGATCTCTAGTGCTAGTAGGAGATGCAAGTCTATATGCAATTGACCCTATTCTTTCAAGCACTTAAAAAGGCCCACAATATCTAGGTGACAACTTGGCACAACTTCCAAGCTTCAAATAACTCTTCCTTGGCCTCACTCTAAGGTAAACATGATCCCCAACACAGAACTCTATGTGCACTCTATTCTTATCTACATAGCTCTTCTGTCTATCTTGGGATGCTTCCAGGCTCTGCCTGATCTTTGCAACCTCTTGATCCATTTCCTTGAGTAATTCTAGACCAAGCACAATCCTGTTCACTAGATTATCCCAAGTCACTGGTGTCCTACACCTTCTTCCATACAAGACTTCATATGGACTCATTCCCAGTGATGATTGTTGTCCATTAGCATATGCAAAATCTAATAAGTGTAAATAATCTTCCCTCTTGGATGGTTTGTCCATCACATACATGCAAAGCATGCCTTCAAGTACCTGATTCACTCTCTTTGTCTATCCATCAGTTTGAGGATGGTAGGCGGTGTTGAAATTCAAGTTGGTACCCAAATCTGCAAACATGCCCTTCCAAAATTTGGAAGTGAACTTGGTATCCCTATTAGAGATTATTGCCTTAGGAAATCCCTGCAATCTAAAAATATCCTTCATGAATATTTTTGCAATGGCATCGTCCTTATACGTGGACTTAACCGGTATAAAATGTGATGCCTTTGTCAACTTGTCCACCACAACCATGATGGAATCATGTTGTCTCTAAGTCATTGAAAATCCTGTAATAAGATCCATGGAAATAACTTCCCATTTCCATTCTGGAATTCGAAAAGGATCCAACAAACTTGCTAGGTGTTGATGCACAACCTTCACCTGCTATCATTTCATGCACTTGGAAATATATTCAGCAATGTCCTTTTTCATTCCTGGGAAAAAATATTGCTTTCTGGATGCAGCAATTGTCTTCTGATATCCTGGGTGACCTGAATATGGTGCTTGATGGATTTCATCCATAACAATTCTCCTCAATTATGCTACATTTGGAATATAAATTTTGTTCTTATAGGTAAAAAGTTCAACTTCTTCCAATTTATATCCCTTATACCTCTTTTCAAGGCTTTGTTGTTGCACATACATTTCATCCTCAACAGTGTGAGTAACAATCTATTGTCTCAAATCTGACTGGCAAGTACTAAGAGATGCCACGAGCATTTCATGCACCTTCTTGCTGGGTGCATCAACCACTTTATTTTATTTTCCTTTTATGCTTTTGATTCCAAATTCAATCTCACATAAAAACTCCAACCATCTAGGTTTCCTAGCATTTAGAGTAGGATGATCAAACATGTACTTTAGACCACAGTGGTATGTTCTTACCTCAAATTTTCTTCCCATTAAGTAATGTCTCCACATCTTGAGAGCATGTAATATGGCTACAAGTTCTAGATCACTGAGTATCATATTTCTTCTCATGCTCCTTCAAAATTATAGACTCATAGCATACCACGTGGTTGTCTTACATAATAACTTCTCCAAGTCCTTGATTACATGCATCAATACACACCACAAAATCATTTTCTAGGTCTGCAATTTTCAAAACTGGTGCACTTATGAGAAGATTCTTCAACTGTTGGAACCTTTCTTCACATCTTGGTGTCCATACAAACTTTATCCCCTTTGTTTGCAAAGAAGTTATTGAATGTGAAACCTTGGAGAATCCTTCAATGAACCTCCTGTAGTATCCTGCAAGTCCCATAAAATATCTTACATCTATCACATTTCTTAGGGTTGGCCAATTCATAATGGCCTCAATATTCTCAAGGTCCATGGATATGCCCTCCTATGAGATAATGTGACCCAAATAATTAATTCTATCTTTATAGAAGTCACATTCGCTCAACTTTGCATACAACTTATGCTCCCTTAGCAATTTCAATGTCAGTCTCAAATGTTCTTCATGCTCTTATTCATTCTTAGAATAAATAAGAATGTCATCAAGGAAAACATGAACAAAATTGTCCATATACTTGCAAAAAACACTATTCATAAGGCACAGGAACATAGGTGGTGCTTTTGTGAGGCCAAATGGTACCACTACAAACTCATAGTGTCCATACCTTGTTCTGATGGCTGATTTATGACTATCTTCATATTTGAATTGTACCTGATGGTAACCATATCTCAAGTCAATCTTCGAAAATACCTTTGCTCCTCTCATTTGATCAAAAAGTTCATAAATTCGAGGTAAAGGGTATTTATTATTCACAATGAATTTGGTCAACTATCTATAATCAATACATAACCTGAGTGTACCAACTTTATTTTTCACAAATAGAATTGGTGCTCCCCACGGAGACACACTTGGCCTGATATACTTCTTTTCCAACAACTCTTATTGTTGCATCTTCAGCTCTAGCAATTATGGTGTTCTCATCTTGTAGGGTGTCTTGGATAATGGTGCTGCTCCAGGCACAAGGTCAATTATAAAATCAATGTCCCTTTTTGGAGGAATCCCTGGAATCTCATCAGGAAAAGCATACCTATATTGTTGCAACACATGAAAGTCCTCCAACCTAGGATTTTCATTCTCTGTTGCTTCCAAAACATGGGATGCATACAATTTACAACCTTTCCTATAGAACTTCTTCAGATGCATTGTTGAAATCTTCCTAACATAAATAACCTTTGGAATGCCTCTTACAACCCTTGGATTTTCTTCTTCATCCATGCATTCAAATGTCTTATTGTAACAGTCGAGATTAACTTTGTGCACTTCTAACCAATCCATTCCAATGAGAATATCATGGGAACCAAGTGGTAGAACATTCAAGTCTACATAGGTGACTAACCCATCCATGACAAATGGACATTTCTCTACCACTTCACTAACTTTTCTCTTGGTTCCAGTGGTTAGTTGAACTAACCATGATTTTGTATGCTTTAAATTCTTCAAAGCACAAATCTCAACTACTCTAGGAGTGATATAACTGAGAGTAGATCCAGGTTCAATCAAAACAGAAATAGATTACTCAGCAATCTTACCTTCAACTTCAACCATAGTTTACTGATGATATTCTTAGTGGTCCTCTGGTGCTATATAAATTCTAGGGATAGTCCTTGCTACTTGACCCATGGTTTCATCTCCTTGGACGTTGTGAGATTTCCTTACATACCCATTCTCAAGCAGATAGTTCCTACGCATATGGTTTCCTCCAAATCCCCAACATTGGAGTGGTTCTCTAATCTCTTTTGGATTTCTTTTCCTGTCTTCCATCACTCTGGCTGGCTCAATCACAGCTTGTGATGGCTATTTCTGCTGATTTCAAAAGTGAGAAGGTTTGAAACCCTTCTTCCTTGGGTCAAACTTTTCGTTCTTCTTGTTCTTCCATGACTTACGGTAATCATGTTTTCTTTTGTTCTGATCATAGCAATACTTGGCCTTTCTTCTAGCCTCTTATAGAGTTCTAGGTTCATCAAAATCAATTCTTTCTTTGTAAGACTGAGGTAATCCACTTCGAAAATGTTGGATTTTCACTTTATCATCCTTGATGTACCTGACATACCTTAACAGCTCCAAGAATTTTTTTGCATATTCTTGCATAGTCAGCTACCCCAATCTCACATCTTGGAATTCTTTAATCTTATCATCATACTTACCTGTCGGAGAGGTACTTCTTCTTGAAATACTTCTTGAACTGCTTCCACACAATCTTTCTGTCATTGATCTTCTTCATTTGCCTAAACTGCTCCTACCATATATATTCTCTTCCATTCATATTCAATATGGCTACCCTTTCCTTCATATTTCCAGAGTAGTCTTGGACTTGGAAATATTTCTTCATCCCAAGAAGCTAAGCTTCATCTTCCTAACTAGTCTTTACCTCACCATTAAAGGTAGGAGGCCTTTCCTTCTTAAATTCATCACATGAATTGTTCCAGTAACGCCTCTTCCTCTTATCCCTGTGAGATGAAGATCTTGAACCCCTAGTGGATCCTTCAGATTCAGACGATCCACTAGAATACCTTTTTCTTCTTCTAGCACTACTCTTACTTCCTTCTAGATTTACTACCTGATGCCTAGAGTTCATCCGCCTTTGGATGTCTCTCAAACTCTGTAGCATGGCTGCATTCAACTGATTCTTCTCTTCCTGAGATTTAATCATTCTTTCATTATCTTCTCTATAACTTTTCATCTCCACCCTTAGGCTTCTCATGGTGGCTACAATATCTAGGGGAGTCTCTTGATATCTTCTCCCATTAGATTATGTTTCACCATTTCCAACTCGAATTTTTTCCCCCATAGCATTTTCCTCGTGCTCGTAGGGATCATGTGCATCATTCAAGATGTAGGTTCTCATGGATGAGCCAAAAAACAAATTTTCCAAGCTGCACTATGATTCTGCAAAATGTGTTAATAAACATATTTGTTATCTACATAACAATTTCATAATTTCAATACCATGGTTCATTGTAATGTTGCAACCAATAGCTCTAAAAAATATTCACTTGGCCCATCTAGGCCCAATATTGTAACCAATAGCTTTGATAGCTATTCACTTTGTAACACCCCGATTTTTACCCCATCTGCATTTAAAGTATATGATGAAATTATTGTATTTAATCATGGTGTGGAGCTAAAGGAAAAATCCCCACCATCGATTTAGCATGTTGTATTTCAAAAAGTAAATTAGATGCCAATAGTGTTTTGTGCTAGCTAGGCACATTATAATTTTACACCATGTAACTATGCAATTAATAAAATATACCACAGTCGGCTATGTCAATGCGACTATTGAAGAGAAGGGGCATGATTCACAAGGATAGGGGGGGGGGAACCATTTAAACCTTTGGGCCAATGGAGAAAAGCCAAATGTCAAGGGGAAAACCCATAAAGCTGTCAACTACCCTTTTTGTCTTTTGTGCCTAGTCATTTAGGTAGTGGTTGAGAAATTAATGCATGGGGATGGGAAGAGTATGGGAGTCAAATAAGAATTTGGCAAGCCACCCATTTTGGAAAAGTATGTATTTGACTTGTTGGGCAAGTAAATGCTTGGAAAAATCATGCCCAAGCTATTACCCACCCACACCCTTTCATTTTTCACCATTCCCATGAGGGTTGGGAACTCTCACGTAGGTGAAGCTTACTGAACTCCTTCCCTCACAATTTTATGCAATTAAATCTCGTTGCCATGGCTGGAAAACCCAATTTTGTTGTGTTCAATGGATGGGAGAAGAGATACACAATTTTGGGGGTTTAAGGGGATATTTTTCCCTCTGCTCACATGGCTAAGTTTGCTGGGTGTTTTTCGTCCACGATTTTGTGGTTTTCCTCATTTTCCCATGCCCAAAATTTGTCCATTTGGGTTTCTCAGTGGTTACGGATCCAAGTCTTCTTGATTTGGAAGTTTGGGGAGGTCGTTTTTGACCCCATGTTTCCCATAAACGTTTTCTAATTTTAGATTTGTGATTTGGGGATTTATGGTGGTTGTTTTTTCCCTTGAAATGCCTATGGGTGATTTGTGAAACTATGTTTTCCTTCAGAGGGTTGTTTTCCCTTTCACCAAATTATTTTGGTTGAAAAAAATTTCCTTTCATGCCATGCATGTGCATTTTGTGGTTATGTGCATCCCTTTGTTGGCTTGGCTGAGTAAGTCCAAGAAACCCATCTATTAATTGGTTTGCTTAGTTGAGTAAGTCTAGGGAACCTAGCTGTTAGATGGGTGATTGTGTTGGGATGTGATTGGTTGGCTTAGCTGAGTAAGTCCAAGGAATCTCCATGTTATTGGTTTGTTTCCCCCACGTAGTTTGTGAAACCCAACTATGTGTTGTCTTGAATGTGGGTGTGTGGTTTTGTTGCATGTAAGCCTGTTGTTCCCTTGTTCCTTGTGGAATCATGCCCAGATCAAGGGTGGCAGTGTTATTGAGAGATTGATGAGCACGCTGGCCTATGGTTGGGTGGAATAGCGCAGTGACATAGCTGGTTGCGGGAGGCATCAAGCTTCAATTCAAGATAATTATTCTTGTGCTTTCTAACTACTGCAACTATAATTGTTTAACAGATGACAATATGAACAATGTTGAAATGTGTTGAATATATGTGATTGCTTCTACTATTTACTTATTGATGATTAGGAATTTGTATCTGTGTATGCTTCATTATTCAATGCATTTTTAAATTAACATGTTTGTGGGGATATATTTTTTGGGTTGATAGCAGCATCGGTAGCGTCCTCTTCGTCGGTATGAGGGTCGGGGACGTTACAGTATGGTATCAAAGCACACGTTGCAGCATGGGCCTCAATGGGCCATGAAAAAGCAATGACAGCAGCAAGGTTTCCCTCTGCCCATCAGAGGAAAAATGTGAATGTTCCAAAAGGATATTGGTGGCCACCCACCTCTTCCACTTGGACCCCCACCATTGTTTCTTTCAGTTTTCTAGTTTCCTTAATTATTGCACAATTTACTATTTTTGGCAGTTTTGGGGTCCTAAACTTTCGGAGCCGTTTTGAGTTTCTAAACGATGTTTTTTCAACATCGAATGGTTGGAAAAACATGAGTCTATTTTGAACTTAGTATTTGTCATTTTTGGATGTAGTCCTTAAATAGATCTTTCTAACGATGTATCATGTGTGTCAAACAGAGGTAGTATGCTAAAGTTACAACCCCGAGAAATTGATGTACCAAGTTACCCAACGGGGCCCACATTCTAACGTTTCACCTCCTAGGGTTAGGTTTTTGGATGTGTAGGGTTTCCATTGTTTCTCAATAATATATAGGCCTTCGATCCTCATTGTAACACAGAGTTCAGAGGCATGTAGCAGCCACATCTCTTCTTAGAGATAAGCTACCAACACTCTAGTTAGTTTATTTCCATTATGTATGTAAACCAGTTTCAGTTATGGATTAATGAAATGAAGTGTTATTTCCATTGCATATTTGTTTCTATGGTTACTGGTGTATTCTGTTGCATTCCTGCATAAATTCAGATCAGTGAAAGACAGGAAAATTTCAAAAAAAAATCTAAGTATGGGAAATATCGGATGACTTAGGTTGAAGTCCATCTGATACGTCGGATGACTTAGGCTGAATTCCATTCAATATGTCAGAGGACTTAAGCTGAGTCCATCCGGTAAAGAAACTCAACAGAGAAAAAATTTTGAAAAATTGTCTATGTTTGAAATTTTTCGAAGCTCTCGACTGGGAGGAGCTGAAGCTCTGGGTTGGGAAGAGCTGAAGCTCTTGGCTGGGTGGAACTGATGGTCTTAGCTGGGCTGAGTCGATACATTGGCTAACAACATAGGACCCAACTAAAAAAGCAAATGAAAAGAAAAATTTTGAAAATTTTTCTAAGTGTCAAAAATCATCAGAAGACATTTGCTAAAGCGAGTCGATACATCGGCTCAGTTAGCCGAAGGGCTGCCGACGACACTGGATGATAAAGTATGAAGGGAGCCAAAGGTCTTGGATTGAAGGAGACAAAGTTCTCAGCTAGGAGGAGCCAAAGGAGTCAGAGGTCTCAGCTAGGTGGAGCCGAAGGTCTCAGTTGAGATGAGCCGAAGGTATCAGCTAGGCAGAGCTGAGGTGTCGGTAAGGCTCGTCGGAAGGTAGCCGACACAGTGGCAGAAAGAGGAAGAGGAGAAGAAAATTTTTAATTTTTTATAAGTATAGGAAATCTCAAAAAAGAAAAGAAGAACGATATGAGGCGTCGAAAAAGAATAGAAGATCGATCAGCTGATGCGTCGGAAGACAGAGGAATATCAAGCCAATGCGTCGAAAGACAAAGAAAGGTCGAGTCGATGCATGAGAAGACAGAGGAAGATCAACATGATATGGTATCAGATGATAGAGGAATATCGACCTGATATGACATCGAAAGATAGAGGAAGAGTGAACTGATACATCGGATGGAAAAATCTGAGTTTTTCAGTGGGATTTTTCAATGGGAAAAGAAGATTCTCAGCAGATTTTCAGTAGTTTTTCAATGGGTTTACAGGGCTGAAAAGGAGAAAAATGGCAGCAATATTATGCACCATATTGCATGAAAATCAAATATTTACAAGTTCCCTTGACCCCCGTCATCCCCCTGAGACCATCGTTCTTGGAGGAAAGAAAATTCTATGTTTTGACAAGTTCCAATGTGGTATTTTTTCAAATGCAGGTAAGTGAATTATAAATTTCTAAGGTTGATTATGCAGCTAACAATTATGTTTATTAACACATTTACAGAGTCATAGTGCAATTTGGAAGGTTGGTCATGAACAGTTCCAAGCAGAGAAATTCCAAGAAGATCAACATCATGAGTGATGCCCAGAATCCCTATGAGCTCAAGGCATATGCCATGGAGGAAAGTATTCAGGTTATGAATGATGGGACAGAATTTGATGAGGAAATAAATCAAAAGAATTCCCCAAATATTGCAGCCACTATAAGATTCCTAGAGGTGGAGTTGCATAATTGCAGAGAAAACAATGAAAGAATGGTTCAAGCTCAGGAGGAGCAAAATTAGTTGACTGCAGCCATACTATAGAGTTTGACAGACCTCCGAGGGCAAGTAAACTCTCAGTATCAGAGGGATGTGAAGCTTGGCCGATGGAAGAAAGGGTTCAAACATTCTCCCTTCCAAGATAAAAAAAAGAGTCCATCACAAGCTATGACTAAGCCATCCATAATGGTGGGAGACAAGCTAAGGAAACCATTATGATGTTGGGGATGTGAAGAAGACCACATGATTAATTATTGTTCGCATCAAAATGGGAATGAAAGTCCAATCCAAAATATTCAGAGAATTGGAACGGTAGGGAAACCACTCCAATGTTGGGAATGTGGAGGAAACCATTTGTGCAAGAACTGTCTACATTGGGATGGGAGTGTGAGGCAAGATCGCAACATCTAAGGAGATGAAACTAAAATTGGGACAGCTGACCATGAAGGATTATGCAAACAAGTTCTTGGGATTGTTGGGGTATGCAGTGAAAATCCAATATCTTATGAGTAGGCTACCTCAAGCTTACAAAGACATGATTGAGGTTGACGATCCTAAAAGTCTAGAGGACGCTATAAGGAAGGCTAAGTAGTGTTGTGACCAGAACCTAGGTTCTAAGACCAAAATTGTATGTACAGTTTCATTATGTGAATGAATAAATCCTATTTTGGCATGATCTTTATGTGAACTCAATCATGTAAGAATGTGTGGTTTGCATGAATTAAATCCTCTATCAATGATTGATAAGCATGTGTGTGTGAATGAAGGTCTCCAAGAGGAGGAGAAATAGAGATCGATTGATTGATTCTCTAATCAATCAAATGTGAGTTAGATTAATACTCCATTGAGGATTTCATGAATGAATTATGTTTAGAATAACTTGGTTGCAGGTTTCTAAACCAACAATCGGTCACTACAAGGATCAATGGTAAACAAGGTCTGAGCTGTACCTATGTGAATGGTTAATGATTCAGGGTAAGATTGCTAAGTAATCTGTTTATGTTTTGATTAACCCTAGATCTACTTACAGGTATATCACTCCTAGAATTGTTTAGTTTTGTGCTTTAAGAAGTTAAAGCATAACAAATCATGGGTAATCCAACTAGCCACTGGAACTAGGAAGAAAGTTGGAAAAGTGGTAGATGAATGTCCATTGGATATGGATGGGCTAGTCACTTAAGTAGACTTGGATGTCCTACCAGTTGGTTCCTATGACATTCATATTGGGATGGGTTGGTTAGAAGCATGCAAGGTTAAACTTGACTTCTACAACAAAGAATCTGAATGCTTGGATGAGGAAGGAAAACTAAGGATGGTAAGAGGCATTTCAAAGGTGGTTTTTGTTAGGAAAATTTCCACAATGCAGCTAAAGAAATTATGTATGAAAAGGTGTCAATTGTATGCACCCCATGTTTTAGAGGCAGCAGAAAATGGAACTCCTAGGAAGAAGGACTTCCATGTGTTGCAGGAGATCAGGAACGTTTTTCCTGATAAGGTTCCAAGACTTCCTCCAGAGAGGAACATCGATTTTACAATAGACTTGGTGCCTAGAACAACCCCAAGGTATAAGATACCCCACAGGATGAGTGTACCAGAATTGTTAGAGCTACGGAAGCAACTGCAAGAATTGTTGGGAAGGAAAGATGGTATAATCAAGTTGTGTATTGATTACATACAGTGGAGTAAGGTCACTGTGAAGAATAAAATACCCTTTGCTTAGGAATGATGACCCCTTTGATCAAATGAGAAGAGCAAAGGTGTTCCTGAGGATTGACTTCAGTTCTGGTTACCATCAGGAAAGGATCAAGGATGAAGATGTTCATAAGACAACCTTCAAACAATTGTTATCAGTAGGTATCTAGACAAGATTGTTCTTGCCTTCCTAGGCAACATTCTTATTGTTCTAAGAATGAGGAAAGTGCATGAGGAACATTGAGAATGGTACTAAAAGTGCTCAAGGAGCATGAACTATATGCACATTAAGGAATGTGACAAATGTGAGGTCTTTTATGAGACTTATAGGTTACTACATGAGAATCATTAAAGGGTACTCTATAGGAGAATGACTTGGACAAGGCAGTCTAAGTGGTACTCAATGAATTTGAGGAAGGAACCTGCCATGGACGAAGGCCAGACATCATGAGGGAAAACTCATGACCAAACATATTTCTGAACTCCAGATTGAAATATTTTCTATTAATTATGGGAGACTGTGATCTCCTGTGATAGTTTTGAATCATGCTAACAATGGATATGCTTGTCTTGCATTGTTTGATGTATGAAGTTCATGTTGCTAACCATGATTGTATGACTAATCCAAGATAGTGTTTAGATGACATGTGGTATGTGAATGTCCAGGTTTTGGATAGCATGTACGAGTAAGGGATAAGTACTCCCACTTGCAAAGGCCAAACAATATGAGGATGGCCTCATGGTTTCCAAAAAGTTTGAATTCTATAGGAGACAAAATTGTAGACTTGTATTTGATTTGAGTGTCAATGTATTGATCAATTGATAATTGGGAATTCATTGTATGCATGAAATAGATTTGAAAATCTATGATTGAAATTTGTATGAAAACATCTCATGTAAATTGCATGCTTGTGTGTGACGCAGGTGAGATGATGAAAACATGCATAGCTCTTGGGAGGATGTACTTGGGTACATATCTCCTCAGAAAGATGTACTTGGGTACATGGTTCTTAAAAAAGATCTACTAGATGTACATGGCTCCTCAGAAGGATGTACTTAGATACATAGCTCCTCAGAGGAATGTGTTTGGAATAGGTTTGAAAACCTATAATTGAAATTCTTTTTATGATGACATCTCATATGAATTACATGCTTTTATGTAACGCAGGTGAGAAGATGAAAATATGTACTGGGTGTACATGGCTTCTCGAAAGGATATGTTTGGGATACATGGCTCCTCTGGAAGGATGTACTTGGGTACATCGCTTCTCCCCCTGCTAGCTAGGCACCAGTATGCATCACTAGGGACGCCCAGGGTGTAAGACATCCGGTTAGATATCTTTCCACACACATTCATGCCGTAAGGGGACTATCACAGGAGTGGGGGATCTGTGAAGAGAATAACCACTAGATATTATGTTTTCTGTAAAGGGAGTGCTTGAGCTTGGTAAGCACTCAGAGGAGTTTCTAGGCTTTCAAGTTAGATCTTCCATTGAAAACCCAAGGAAGTGCTAGGCTCTAGGGAAAATCCACCATTGAAAACTTAAAGAAGATGCGTGTGTAGATAAGTATCTAGTTACTTATCAACTTCTGGATGATTATTATGTGTATACACATGTGTATTTGATTCGGTTAAGATTTGGAAAATCTTATTAAAGAATTAGTCCTATGTAAATGAATCTAACATGTGAATTAATATGTTTTGGTGTTTGGAAAGGAAGTGCATGAGCTTGGTAAGCACAAAGAGGAGGTGTAGTCTCTTGAGCAGAGCTTCCATTGATCACCCAAAGAAGTGTTAGGCTCTGAAGCTGGACTACCAAATATCGATTGAGTAATGTTGTCACAGGTGATCCGAGACTTGCAAAAATTTGGCTACCTATCGATGCACACCTTAGAGAGTAAAGGAGGGGGGGGGGTACACTCGAAGGACTATATAAAACAGAATAGGTACCATCCTGGTGCGAGGTGGGCTAGGTCTTGTCAGTGCCATAGTTGTGTAAAGACAAAGTTGGATACCTGTGGAGCCAAAGGACATACTTATGCAGATAAGTATTTGGCTCATCTGGAAACTTCTTGTTGATTATATATATATATATATATATATACATATACATATGTGTGTGTGATTCAACTATGATTTTTAGAATCTTGAATGAATCTGACATGAGAATTGATTCATTGATTGGGCCTTGAGCATAGGTATTACTGACTACTAAAGGAATTAGATATGATCCAAGCTGAGGAGAGGGATTCTCCAGAGTTTCACATTTGATCACTTCTTGCAAAAGAAGGGAATAAAGTCTAAATAGACACCAGAGTTTGAACAAAGCTTCCAATAGTGAAGAATCTTCTTACAAGT
Source organism: Pseudotsuga menziesii (assembly GCA_001517045.1). Classification (NCBI taxonomy): domain Eukaryota; kingdom Viridiplantae; phylum Streptophyta; class Pinopsida; order Pinales; family Pinaceae; genus Pseudotsuga; species Pseudotsuga menziesii. Next base: position 243,752 of record LPNX010774346.1, read on the forward strand.
GCACCTGGTGGTGTGTATTGATGCAGGAAATCGAGGACTTGGAAGAGCTCCAGATCGTGCCATTGGACAGGTGAAGGTGCGGTAGAAGCACTATAGTCCTGATGAGGCTATGTGGGAGCAGGATAATGCCATGTGATTGGTGCATCCACTGTTTTTCAAGTGGTGAAACACTGAGGACAGTGCTAATGAAGGGGGAGGGGAATGTAACACCCCGATTTTGACCCTGTTTGCATTTAAAGTATATGATGAAAATATTGTATTTAATCGTGGTGTGGAGCTCAAGGAAAAATCCCCACCATCGATTTAGCATGTTGTATTTCATAAATTAAATTAGATGCCAATGGTGTTTTGTGCTAGACAGGCACATTATAATTTTACACCATGTAACTATGCAATTAATAAAATATACCACAGTCGCTATGTCAATGCGACCATTGAAGAGAAGGGCATGATATCATAAGGATAATGGGGGGGGGGGGCATTTAAACCTTTGGGATAGTGGAGAAAAGCCAAATGTCAAGGGGAAAACCCATAAAGCTGTTAACTACCCTTTTTGTCTTTTGTGCCCAGTCATTTAGGCAGCGGTTGATAAATTAATTCATGGGGATGGGAAGAGTATAGGAGTCAAATTCGAATTTGGGGAGCCACCCATTTTGGAAAAGTATGTATTGACTTGTTGGGCAAGTAAATTCTTGGAAAAAGAATTTCCCAGCTATTACTCAGCCACACCCTTTCATTTTTCACCATTCCCATGAGGGTTGGGCACTCTCACGTAGGTGAAGCTTGCTGAACTCCTTCCCTCACAATTTTATGCAATTAAATCTCATTGCCATGGCTAGGAAACCCAATTTTGTTGTGTTCAATGGATGGGAGAAGAGACCCACGATTTTGGGGGTTTAAGGGGACATTTTTCCCTCTGCTCACATGGCTAAGTTTTTTGGGCATTTTTCCTCCATGATTTTGTGGTTTTTGTCATTTTCCCATGCCCAAAATTTTTCCATTTGGGTTGCTCAGTGGTTAGGGAGCCAAGTCTTCCTGATTTGGAAGTTTGGGGAGGTATTTTTTTCCCCCATGTTTCCCATAAACGTTTTCTGAGTTCAGATCTACGATTTGGGGATTTATGCTGGTCATTTTTTCCCTTGAAATGCTCGTGGGTGATTTGTGAAACTATGTTTTCCTTTAGAGGGTTGTTTTCCCTTTCACCGAATTAGTTTGGTTGAAAAACATTTCCTTTCATGCCCTGCATGTGCATTTTGTGGTTATGTGCATCCCTATGTTGGCTTGGCTGAGTAAGTCCAAGAAACCCATCTGTTAATTGGTTTGCTTGGTTGAGTAAGTCCTGGGAACCTAGCTGTTAGATGGGCGACTAAGTTGGGATGTGATTGGTTGGCTTGGTTGAGTAATTCCAAGGAACCTACACATTATTTTTTCCCCCCACGTAGTTTATGAAACCCAACTATGTGTTGGCTTGACTGTGGGTGTGTGGTTTTGTTGCATGTAAGCCTGTTGTTCCCTTGTTCCTTGTGGAATCATGCCCGACTTGGGGGTGGTAGCGTTTTTGAGATATTGATGAGCACGCTAGCCTATGGTTGGGTGGAATAGTGCAACAACATAGCTAGTTGTGGGAGGCATCAAGATTCAATTCAAGATAAATATCATTGTGCTTTCTAACTCCTGTAACTATAATTGTTTTACGGATGATAATATGAACAATGTTGAAATGTGTTGAATGTATGTGATTGCTTCCACTATTTACTTATTGATGATTAGGCATTTGTATATGTGTACGCTTCATTATTCAATGCATTTTTCAATTAACATGTTCATGGGGCTAGATTTTCTAGGTTGATAGCAGCATTGGTTGCGTCCTCTTCACCAGTCTAAGGGTTGAGGATGTTACACACTTGGCCCATATTGGCCCAATTTTGTAACCAATAGCTCTAATACCAAAATGTCAAGTCCCCTTCCCTCTACATCAGCATATAAGGGAGGAACACAACTATAACTTTGCTCTGATACCCCAATGTAGCATACCCACTACTCTGATATACCATGATGTCCATGAACCTAGTGCCCATACACCTGAATGTTATGCGGAATAATTTAAAACTTCTTATTTATTTCTCTTTACATATTTTAACATTCTTTCTCAGGCTTAAAAAACACTGTAATAGTCATTCCTCCCTTGATAGATCAACTCTGTAACTGGAAAGGCCATTTCCACACTCAACATGTCCTTTCTGCACTCTTCTTTCGACATTATCCTTTCTTCCTTCCATTGTGAAACTCAGGAATCAGAAACATAATGTGCAGTGAAATCATTCAAATCACTTTTCACCTTCCTCCTTCTGCTTCAAAACTCAGGAATATGAAACTCAACTTTTGACAAATCATTTAGCCACATCCTACCCTCTTCCTTCCGCCTTTCTTCCTTCCTCTTTTCGCATTCCGCATTCCGTGGGAAGATCTCAGAAATTAGAAAGACAATGTTTTTCCTTAACCTTTTTCCCATTTTTCACCTCTCTCCTTCCTCCTTCCGTAGCCAGATCCTGGTGTGTGGAAAACACACTTTAGCCTTAGAATATTCAGCTCTTTTTTTGCTTCTGACTTCCGCCTTCTCCAGGAGGATTCTAGGGTGCAAAAAAACAACATTTTTCCTTGTCTTTTTGCTATTTTCCACCTTCTAGATCCTACCTTCCATAAGCAGATTGCAGAGTGCAAAAACCCCACATTCTTCTTTGTTTCAACTTCTCTCTTCTGCCTCCCGCCTTCTGCCTTCTAATGGCATATTCTAGGGTGTGGAAACACTTAAGTCATATTCCTTTCGACTCTATAACTAGGATTCTATCCTCCATGATCATAAGCAAAAATCCATTGAAACATACAAGGAATATACATATGCAAATGCAGGAACATTTAACAATAGTAAACTCCACTGAAATCATTAGGAAGCATTCATCATATTCAATTCACTCATAATCAAATACATTGCATAAATAAGAATAATAGAGAATACTTATGTTGAAGTTGTCCCGCAACTAGCTGTGTCGCTACAATATTCCACCCAACCATAGGCCTGTTGTGTTCATTAATCTATCAACACAACTGTTGCCCTCAAGGTGGGAATGATTTCCACAAGGAACTATGGAAAAAAATACTCACACATAGCCAGATCATATCACACACAATCAAGCTTGCAACCTTTAGTTTGGTTTCACAAACTGTGTAGCCAAGCCAATACACAATTGGGTTTATCAGGATGCAAGGAAACAAGACAACTAACATATGGGTTTCACAGGCTACTCAGCCAATCCATCTCACTACTGGGTTTCACAAGCTATTTATCCAAGACAACTAATAGCTCGGTTTATCATACTATTCACAGTCAAGCCAACATTCACCTTAAGGACCATCCATGCCAACAAATGGGTTCATCAGGCTACACAACCAAGCCATCTCACTGCTGGGTTTATCAGGCTACTCATCCAAGCCAGCATTCATAGTTGGGTTTATCAAGCTGTCCAGCCAAGGATTACACACATTTCCAAATGCACAACAAGACACATCCAAGCCAACTACCAGTTGGGTTTATCATGTTGCTCAGCCAAGCCAATATCCAATTGGGTTTCTCAGGATGCCCAGCCAAGACAATATACAATTGGGTTTATCAGGCTGTCATCCAAACCAATCTCCTTTGGTTTTAGCAGGATTCTAAGGCAGTGGAAAGGTAGAATGGCTAATTTAGTGGTTCATTCAAGAGATAGGGACACCTCCACAAGATCTATATGTCCTGGCATCCACAATACCTACACACCCAACACAAGGAAGCATCCCCTTCTCTACTACGCAGTCCCTTGGGCTATGCCTTCCCTTCCAATTCTATTCAAGGTGTGCATAGAATATTCACCAACCACTCTTATATTTTTGGGAGGCTCCTCTCTGCACTAGGTTTATCAAGCCCATTCCTCGTCTCTTCCACTCCTAAGTCTTTCATACATTTCAGACCCAAACCAGTGTGCACATCACAGCAAACCATAGGGGGACACAAAAACACAAGGATTTCCTCTATAACATAGAGAAACATGATCTCATATCACTCTGTATTTTATGATAACACTGTAACACAACAACCAAGATTCCATACCACACTATCACATGTAACAACGCTGCAGAACAACCTATTCTGCGACTCCAAAGAGTGAACAATGCATCCTCATGAAATGAATGATGAAAAATGCACATTGAGGAAAAAAAAACTTCCCCTACTGAGGGAAATATGGACTGGTATGCATCCATGTGCTTACTTGCATCAAAAGCAAGAACAAGGATTCCCAAACTATAGGTTGTAGGAAAGCTCAGTCACGAAACTGACTACCACATCTTGCTTTGTCCAAGGCATTAACTGCCTCAACTGTTCTTCTGGAAGAATTGAATGATTGAGGACAGAGGATAAAAAGGTATATGAGGGTTTATGGGTTCCCCCATTGACATTTGGTCTCACCCTATGGCTTAGTATTTTGACTAACTCCCCTCCCTATTCCTTGTGAAATCATCCTCCCATCTCTTACGTTGCAGTGCATAGCTAGCTGAGGTATTTTATTAAACTATGTATTTACATGATGACATCAAAATATGTTGTGCTTGACTAGCACTATAACCATAGGTATCAACCTTGATCACCTATACACAAAACACCAAATCGATGATAGGGCCTCGGCCTTGAGCTCCTCGCCATGATTTCAATACATTATATACATCATGTATAATTTCAATACCATGGGGTCAAATCTGGGGTGTTACAATTCACATGCACTATGCAATATCTATTAATATTCCCACTGGCATATATGCATTTGAACTGTCTAATTTTTTGCATTTCCAGCATTCCTATGCCAAAATTTATGTACATAAAACTCAAAAATATAAATATATTAGCAAGAGAATAGTTCAGGAGTTCTCCCTTTCCAATTCCTCATCATAGCATGGAATTCCTCTTTCACATCACAATTGGCCTAATTTCATGGCTTCTTTCCAAGCATGAAAGGGATTAAATTTGATTTTCTCACCAAGCAGCAATTCAATACATATAAACATGTATACCGTTTTTACATGATACTTTCCAAGCATGCCATTATTATGATATAAGCAATAATAGTTTAAGGTGATAAATTTCTCTTTTTATCAATATTGCCTTATGGAGATTATTCTCCAATTTCTTCTATAGCCATCTTATCAGCCTTATGCATATTTTCTTGGTTGTTACAACATATCTTGTTACACTCAAATCACATGCATTTTTGCTCTGATTTCTTTGAGCAATTATGTCCAAGTCCAACTTGACCTTTCTTGGACTCCCTATCACTTATCAGCACTACAATCAATTCAATTCCAAATCCATGTGGATCCTTTTTGAGGTCCATTATACTCCCTTATGCCTCATTCAAATTTGATACTTTTTTTCCTTTCCCATGGAAATATTTTCCACAATTATGAACCACATAACTGATTCACACATGGCAATGCCTCATTCACTGATTAACATCTTTTTCATGGCTACTCTATCATTATCATGAGCCACTTGACCTGTCCACATATCATAAGTTTCTACTTTATAACCTGCAATCCCTTTCAGCATGCATACATTTCCCCACAGGGGTGATTCACACATCGTCCTTACAAGTTACATGCCATTTACCTACTAGCCTATTCCATACCTTGTTGAGCATTCTTATATAAGGCACTAATTCCCAATATTGGTCTCGTTTATTCCTTCATGAGTAGACATGGTTTCCAGTCTTCAATAATGCACAAGACAACTATTAACTCTTAATAAGGACTTCCACAACCCCATCATGCAATTCATATTATACAATATGAATATAGAGAATGTAGGGCATACAATCTAGATGAGGAATTATCAATTCTTGTTAACTCTCCTTTCGCATCATGAGAGTTTATAAAATACAACCTTTAACAATATGATCTTATCCACTCAATATGTTTTCCCATATGTTAACATTAATTACCATAATACTCTCAATTAAGTGTCCTTGTTCAATGGTCCTGCTTTTTCGCAAAGAATCCAACCAGGCTTGCTTCAATTTTTGTTTTTCACATTGCTAGATAACAAGCAATTTTACCATGCCCAATAAATCCTAGAGGATTTTATCTACCTATTGTTTGAAACAACTTGAAAAATGTTTCTAAAATAAGAATGTTATGTTTGATTCTCCACTATTTTAGCCTCATTGCATTCTTAAAAATGCACAAAAATAAATTCCATGCATTGTGGGAACAACCCATATTGTCCATTTCTATCAAATTACAAAAACATCTGAATCACCCTTTCAAACTCCACAACCTGGCCTCATTTTATGATGTTCTAGTAGTCATAGTTAAACTCATGAACCTACTTTGTCGATTAAAATTAAATAAAAATGGGGGTTAAGGGGGCTTACACCCTTGCGTCCTCCCTATGTTGTTGCAGGGTGGGTCAAGGGTAGCGCCCTCATTTTTTGTAAATCTATCAATTTCATGAAATCTAGCACATAAATTCAATATCTTTTTTTTGCTAGTGTGGAATGGGTATTAGTGTGGCCTAGCATGTAGCTGCTCAGGTGTCAAATAGGTCTAACTTGTCACCCCATGGTGAGCATGTCACCCACCAATGACTACTGAGGCATAATACCACTTGAACTTGGGAAGGAACACATCGGTGGTTTCCCTCTACCATAAGAGGTAACGCTCCCTCGCAAAAATGGTTTTAAAAGGTTACTCGAGGATGCATTGTCAATTAAAAATTGGCATGCATCTTGGGCAGTTTTCATCCCAATGTGCGCTCACCCCATTTTATCCAGTGGGAACATTATCGATGTGTTATGAGTTACAACCATTGATCTTACCTGCTATCTAACAGTCAGATCTTTTTCCATCGCTATTATCCCCCACTCATGTTGCTCATGTGTTATCAACTACAACCATTGATCTTCCATAAGATATGATGGTCAGAACTATGCCCACCTCCACACTCCACCATATTCATTTCATTTGTGTGTGGGTCCATTGTTCCTGATCCACAGCATTCCTTCTACCCATGTGGCTCCTCCATGTCACCCATCCACATGGCATGGGTGGGGCCCAACTATAATTTAACCAAAAATTTTAAAATTTTGCATTTGTATAAAATTTAAATTTGTTCATAATGGGATTATTACCAATTAACCTGTTATCACCCAATAAATTTCCTATGGTTGTGGTAGGAGAATCACTGGGGTATCCATTTAAAACCAATCTTTAGACTATATTCTAGCCTATACAATCAGAGATGGATCTCTCTTTGTCATAGGGTCATTCACATAAGCATTTGGCTTTAAACAAGCATTCAGAAGGCTATATTTCTAAGGGGAACAGTTGTTTGGAATTTTAAGAGTGTAATCCAAACAAAAAGACAATACCATTGGAAAATGGAGTCAAATCCTAAAACATTCAAGGGCTTACCACATAATGACTGTTGATAACATTCTTAATCTGAGGCAAAGTAAGTGTTAATGTTCAGCAAAATATCTTTGAGAGATGGCAGGGGAAAATGAGAAGAAGCCCAATGAGACAGGAGGCACCTATCTGTGGATGAATCTCCTGAAACACATTTAGTAGAAGCAACAATAAAGGATAATAACTGAAATGGAACATCTAACAGAGGATGAATTCCAATACATTTACCATAAACACAAACAAATGCATTATCTGATGCAAGGATCGCTTAACAGAGAACGGATTCCTTGCATGCAACTAGAAATGCATTAGCATAAACTAAAAAAACATGAAAAAGAAGCATACAGGGGAACACAGATTGAATACTGATCACCGTGATGAATCTCAGACACTCATGAAATGTTTTTCATTAATACTTCCAAGAAAATTGCAGAGCTACAAAACCAAGCATAGAGGCTTCAAAATATGAATGTCGAACCCCTTTGTTCCTCTATTAAGGCTATATTTATAGAGTAATTTTCCTCTAAGATGAATCTCAAAGTAGAGTACCAAAATCAATTTACATCATTGGAATCAAACTCGCACACACTAAATCCTAACAAATTTCGAGTTGACATATTCACTATGATCATAAAACAAATCAGGAAAACACATTGGGATGCGCAAGATGGATTAAAATGTAAAACTTGACATCTAGGACTTAGGCTCACTTAATGAAAATGACTGTTCAGAGCATTTTCAGGCAGCTTGCAACAGTCTCATTTATCCCTGTGTCATCTTCTTACGAAATTGTTTTGGACCGTTGATCTAGATCGGAACCTAATATGAGCCCCAGAAATAAAAAGCTCGTACCCAATTTCACAATTTTCCAACTTGACTTATCCCTTGCTAGTTCTCATTGTGAAATCATCTTGGGTCATGGATCAAGAATCTGCTCAGATCTCCACCACTCATCCTTGTCATGCCTACCAAATTTTGTAGAGTTGGAAACTTTGTTTGTCCTCACATGTTGTATTAGCAAAATCAACATCCACCATAGATCCATTTCCCCCATAGATCGTCACCATTGAAATATGCTAGCCATAAGCAATTCCACATATTTTAAAAATTAATTTCCTTGTGCCCTTTCAATCTGCAAAATGAACCTCATTTGTTGATCTTCCATATCATCAAATCTTAGTCGTTGAAACCTACGGGGTGTACAAGATTTTGCAAATCGGGAGATCTACTTATCCCGTGTGCATGTTTTCATTTTCCGCATCGTCGATCTTAGGAAGACACTCTTTGAGTCGTTAATATGAGGTCAAGCTATGGGCTATGGAAAGAGAAAATTGGGATCTCTACTTTCACGATGTTGAATTTTTATATTTTCGCTTTTTGCCTTTCCGCTCCCTCCTGGGCCGTTGATCTATGTGGGAGCTCTCTGAACCATCAATCTAGCGGAAAGAGGAAAGCAAGGATTCCAATCTTTTCATCACCAAATTTCTATATCTCCTCTTTACAATTTCCTCATTTTTGCTCCTTTCTGAGTTGTTGATCTCTGGTGGAAATTTTTCGGACCGTAGATCCTGCGTATCATGGAAGGCGAAAGTTCAACCTTTTCGCAACCAAACTCTATATTTATGCTTTCTTCTCCCTTGTTTATGCTCCTTTCTAAGCCGTTGATGATTGGCAAAAGTTTTCCGAACCGCCGATCCCATGGATCGGTGAAAGTAGAAGTTCTAAATTTTTACGACCAAATTCCTACATTTTCTGCTTTCCTCTTTTTCCTTTTCACAAAATAGCGGAAAGCGGAAGGTAGAAATACCAACTTTTATAACCAAATTTTGGCCCTTTCTGCTTTTGCCTTTTAGCTTCCCTCTTTTTGTTGTACTGTTGATTTATCTCGTCACCACCCTTGACCGTCGAATATCAAAATGCGGAAAGTGGAAATTGGGTTTACCACTTTTCATAACTGATTCTTTTCCTCTTCGGCTTTTCTGCTCTTGATTTTTCCTTGGCGGAAATGATTTTCGGCCTTTGATCTTCTCTGTTATGCATCTAGGTTATCCATTCTAGTCAGCTTTCAACCTTGATCAGATTTTTCTTATTTAGGCATATTTATAAGGCCAAAACTCAGGATTTTCAACAATTTTTCACTTCAAAGCACCGGATAAACCCCTTAGAACATGTAGAAACCCCATCAATATCCTTCAGAGTCATGTGATATGGAAAATTTTCAGACCTTACTCTTTCTTTTGCTGTTCTAAACCTTTGTAAGGGGATTAGTGCAGATTCCTTTGTAAAAATATTCAAAATTTAGCACAGGTGCTAATAGTGACTCCAACTTAGGGATGATATCCTCCCTGTGAGATATCAAAGAACCCCATACACCAAGTTCCTAATCCATTGGGTTGGTCCCAAAATTTTCCTGAAATCCCCAACATGCTCTGAAAACAAAGTTGAACTGATACTGAAGACAAACTAAAAAATTGCTAAAATAAATGCTTGCCATGTCAATCTTATTCACACCTACCTACCTACCCTACTTGACCAAACATTAATGCCCAATCAAGTAAATTCAGACTTCCAATCCAGCCAATCAAGCAATTGATCTAATGATTGGGCTTCTTCAGCATGCTTGATCAGAAATGAAGAACTTAATGGAAACAAGTTATGATGAGAGATCTTATCTTTACTACACACATATAACCCACCATTACCACTAGAAAGCTTCTCCATATATTCAGCCACTGGATCATGACAACCTACAAAATTTTCTGGTATGTACATGCCATGACAAAGTTGCTCCAACTATAACTCTTCTAGCACCCTTTCAAGATGATCTTCAAAAGAATATTGAAAAATGTATTCATGACCATTTGCAAATGAGACCTCAACTTCTTCATCTAAAATCTTAGAATTTAAAACCTGATTCCTTCCAAATGTTTCAAAGGAAATATTATCGTGTTCTTTAATAGAATCAGGAAAAATAAATTCTGAATTTAAAAAACATAAAGAAATATCCCATTTGGAATCCTTATCTTCTTCTTTGTGATCCAATATATTATTGCAGGTTGTTGGATCTTGAGATGCATCATCCAAGTAGCCATCCTCACACTCATCATATATAGGCATTCTGAAATCTCCTTTAAAAACATTACTAACAAAATTTTCAACATGTTGACTGCAATCTTCATAAAGAAATTTATGATGACCCTCTTCTTGTACATCACCAGGCTGATCATCTTCCTGCTCATCATAAACAGGTGGAATAAAATATTCTTTAATACCACCATTAACAGGGTTTGTAATAGGATGATGACATTATTCATAAAACATATTATGTCTTTGAAGAAATTGTTGCTGCAAAAGGGTGATCTTTGATTGAAGAGGGGCATTCTCCTCTTGCAAAAAAATTTAGGAGTCGAATGATGTAAGGAATTTTCTAAGTGACATTCCCAACTTCCTTATTGGCCACACAAAGATTGATAAGAATGCTAAAAACTATCATCGGTTTCAGGAAAAGAGATATAGCTAGTTGAAACAGAGATTTGGCTTATGTCAACTTACGTCAAGGAAGACATTACCAACTGCTGGGAATTCTCTTGCATATCATGGAAATTGGTTTGTATTTCTTTTTGAGATGATTATTCATGTAATATTCCTAAAATATTTTCATCCATATACTGATCGTCACCGTATATGTCTTTCAAATTTTCAATGAACTCTTTATCATGCATGCAATAGTCTTGAATGAGCAGCAAAGAAGGATATTGATCTTTAAAATGTTCATGAAATAATGTATGAAAGTCTCTAAGGGAATATAAAATCCCTAGAGGAAATCTCGCATACCATGACCTTGCATTCCCTTCTAAACTAATCATGAACATTTTCAATAAGGAATCCTCATGCAATTCAACTCCCATCTTATGGATATGCTTATGAAATCTGAACAAATGAAGGGCAACATCATCACCCTTCTAATATTTGAAACTTGGAAGATATTCTTGCCAATATATATTAGGTTTTCTATTTGGGAAACCAAGAATATGAGCATGATTCATAGGAGCATACCTTACAGCTATAGAACTCATCTTGATGATGACGAAACTGAATCAGCTCCTCAAACTTTGCAACCCTTTCACATTGGAGCTTCCATAGAACATTATGAAGATTGGATTCTTTGTAGATGGAGTCGCTGGATGAAAGATGCATGACCTTATTTATGTTTGACCATTGTCTTCCATCAAAAATCAAATATGAAACTCTGTATCTCATACCCAGGGGATATTTTAACCTTTGTTCCCTAGTATGGTCGTCATTATTTCCCAGGGGAGTCGCCTTCCAAAAAATTTGATTGGAGTCACCAAAGCATGTACAACCAATATATGTCTATGATCATCTTCTCAACTAGGTCCTAGAACTAAAACAATGTCATTTCCCCAAGGAGATAATAGTGATTATTCCCTAGCAGCGGTGCCAAGATATTATAACCCAATATATTTTCTATGGCTCTGGTAGGAGAATCATTGGGGTAACCATTTAAAACCAATATTTAGATTGTATTCTAGCCTATACATTCAAATAGGTCTCTCTCTTTGTCACAGGGTCATTCACATACACATTTGGCTTTAAACAAGCATTCAAAAGGCTATATTTCTGAGGGGGAGGATTTATTGGAATTTAAAGAGTGTAAGACAAACAAACAGACAACACCATTGAGAAATGCAGTCAATGCCTGAAACATTCAAGGGCTTACAGCATAATGACTATTGATAACATGTGTAATATATGGAAAAGTAAGTGTTAATGTTCAACAAAATATCTTTGAGAGATGGTAGGGGAAAATAAGAAAAATCCCAATGAGACAGGAGGCACCTATCTGTGGATGAATCTCCTGAAACACTTTTAGAAAAAACAACAATAAATGTTGATAATTGAAATGGAGCATCTAACAAAGGATGAAATCCAAGACATTTACCATAAACACAAACAAATGCATTATCTGATGCAAGGAGAGCTTAACAGAGAACGAATCCCTTGCATGTAGCTAGAAACACATTAGAAAAAACTAAGAAAATATGAAAATGAAGCATATAGGGGAACACAGACTGAACACTGAACACTATGATGAATCTCAGACACTTATGAAATTATTTTCATTAATACTTCCAAGAAAATTGCAGAGCTACAAAACCAAGCACAAAGGATTCAAAATATAAATGTTGAACCCCTTTGTTCCTCTATTGAGACTATATTTATAGAGTAATTTTCCTCTGAGAAGAGTCTCAAAGTAGAGTACCAAAATCAGTTTACATCATGGGAATCAAACTCACACACACTAAATCCTAACAAATTCTGAGTTGGCAGATTCGACATGATCATAAAACAAATCAGAAAAGCACGTTGAGATGCATATGATGGATTAAAATGTAAAACTTGACATCTGGGACTCGGGATCGCTTGATGAAAATGATTGTTCAGAGCATCTTCGAGCCGCCTACAACAGTATCATTTATCCCTGCATATTTTTCCTGTGAAATTGTTCTAGACTGTTGATCTGGATTGAAACTTAATCCGAGTCACTGAAAGACAAAGCTCGTACCCGATTTCATAATTTTCCAACTTGACTTATCCCTTAATTGTTCCCATTGTGAAATCATCATGGGTCGTGGATCAAGAATATGCTTAGATCTCCACCATTCATCCTTGTCATACCTACCAAATTTCCCAGAGTTGGAAACTTTGTTTGTCTTCGCATGTTGTATCAATGAAATCAACCTCTGCCATAGATCCATTTCTCCCACAGATTGTCACCATTGAAATATGTGTTCTCTAAGCAATTCTGCATATTTTAAAACTTAATTTCCATGTGCCCTTTCAATCTACATGTTGCCATTTTTCGCACCGTCGATCTTAGGCATACACTCTCTGAGCTGTTGATTTGAGGTCAAGCTGCAGGCTATGGAAAGAAGAAAGCGGGATCTCTGCTTTCATAACGCTGAATTTTTATATTTTCACTTTCCACCTTTCCGCTCCCTTCTGGGTCATTGATCTGTGTGGGAGCTCTCTGAATCATCGATCTAGCGGAAAGTGGAAAGTGGGATTCCAATATTTTCATCACCAAATTTCTATATCTCTGCTTTATGATTTCCTCCTTTATGCTCCTTTTCGAGCCGTTGATCTTTGGCAAAAGTTTTCCGAACCGTCAATCTTGCGGATCCTAGAAGGTGGAAGTTCAACCTTTTCGCAACCAAACTCTATATTTCTTCTTTTTTCTCTCGCCTTTCTACTCCTTTCTGATCCGTTGATGATCCAAGGATAATTTTAGGGGTGAATTTTAGCCCAGTGGGCTATTTTTCCATGTTTTTCTCCCAAAAAAGATTCGCCATTTTGCATTTTTTGAAGCCTTGTTTCACCCAATTTCAATGGGGTAAACAATTTTTGTTAGAATAATCAACCCATAGTATTTACCCACTTAGACATTAATTCATTTATTTTTGTCTTATTTGCCTAGTCCATGAGTCCCACCATGTGCAAGTTGCTAATTGCCTATCCATAGAGGTCAAATTTGCCATTATTGACTCATGGAGCGCTTGGGAAAGCCTTAGGAATCAAATCTGCTTTATTCTTGGCCTCCTAGGCACCCATCTGCTTTTTCTGCTTTATACCCTACTTTTTCAGTGTTTTAAGGCACATAGGAAAGCAAGACTAGGTGAGGTGAATCGGCTTTGTTGCCTCTTCCTCCTCCACTCTTTCCTCCATGCAAAAGCATGTATGAGCTGCCATTTGACCAATATTTAGCTTGCCCATGCGCCCTTGCTAATCCGTGGGGTCCTTGAGAGATTTGGGATCAGCTTTTTACACCTATGGGGGATTTGCCTATTTTGGGTAAGCCTGCTTTATGCTAGATTTGGATGCTTCCTTATGCATTCGATTTGCTCATGTATTCTATATATTCAACAGCCTATGTTATTACAGGGTTGGCTATTGTACACTCAGTTAATATAATTTTGTGTTACAGCTCCATATTCAGACTCCATTGTTGATAATTTGCATGATCAATTGTTAATTGCTGTGAGTGAAATTAATCTACTGCAGGCCTGAATTTCTACATGGTATTAGAGCCATTGTAGGTTGTTACTCTCCTCCAAAAATTGTTTTGCAGGTTCGACATCAAGACTGGGAGCCTTCTACTGACAGCCGGGACAGATTTTCTAAAGCTATGGATTCACAGAAAACTATCCTCACTCCCTTCAACTTTTTTGAATGGAAAGCAGAGATGGAGATCTTGTTGAGAGTGAAATGCCTCTACAGGGTAACAATGGCTACAGAAGTAGAGCCCAATGCTGCTGCAGAGAAGATCAAATGGAACAATCGGAGAGATGAGGCTTATGGCCTCCTATGTCTCAGTATTTCCCGAGACCTCCTTTTCCATCTCGATGGATTGACTTCACCAGATCAAGTATGGGAGAAAATTTCTGAACTCTTTGGAAAGACAGATGAGATGAGGGGACACCATATCGAAAATGAGCTGATCTCCCTGAGTCCCAGTAATTTTGAATCCCTGCAGCTATATTTCTCCAAGTTCAAAGCACTAGTTTTGCAGCTGAACCAGTGTGGTATTGAAAAGAAATATGAGCAGCTCGTATTGTCCATCCTCTCGAAGCTAGGGCCTAATTACTCAGTCTTTGTTTCGACCTTCTATGCCACAAAACTCACAGCTCTAACCTGGAAGATGCCTAGCCTTGCAGATTTCATGGAATCTCTCACACAGGAACAAGACAAGCTGGTGATG
>LPNX010774346.1:261882-293597 GCA_001517045.1 Pseudotsuga menziesii
GATCCATAGAGGTCAAACTTTCCATTATTGACTCATGGAGTGCTTGGGAAAGCCTTAGGAATCAAATCTGCTTTATTCCTGGCCTCCTAGGTGCCCATCTGCTTTTTCTGCTTTATACCCTGCTTTTTCAGTGTTTTAAGGCACATAGGAAAGCAAGACTAGGTGAGGTGAATCAGCTTTGTTGCCTCTTCCTCCTCCACTCTTTCCTCCATGCAAAAGCATGTATGAGCTGCCATTTGACCACTCTTTAGCTTGCCCATGCGCCCTTGCTAATTCGTGGGGTCCTTGATAGATTTGGGATCAGCTTTTTACACCTATGGGGGATTTGCCTATTTTGGGTAAGCCTGCTTTATGCTAGACTTGGATGCTTCCTTATGCATTCGATTTGCTCGTGTATTCTATATATTTAGTAGCCTATGTTATTACAAGGTTGGATATTGTACACTCAGTTAATATAATTTTGTGTTACAGCTCGATATTCAGTCTCCATTGTTGATAATTTTGCATGATCAATTGTTAATTGTTGTGGGTGAAATTAATCTACTGCAGGCCTGAATTTCTACAATTTTCACCCTAAAAATCGCCAAATTATTATATAAACAATATAAAATCTTTGAAAATTAAAATAATTTTTGAAAAATATCACCAATCATTTTAAAGTTGGCGTTTTAAGAATTGGTAATATTCGCCAACATTTATACACTTTTAAATAAGTATGGTTCCTTAAAATCATCCCTACGTTGATCTTTGGTGGAAGTTTTCCAGATCGTCAATCATGCGGATCATGAAAGGAGGAAGTTCTAACTTTTTACAACCAATTTCCTACATTTTTCACTTTTCACTTTTTCCTTTCCGTAAAATAGCAAAAATTGGAAGGAGGAAATACCAACTTTTATAACCAAATTTTGTCCCTTTCTGCTTCCTCCTTTTAGCTACCTGCTTTCTCCTGGACCATTGATTTATCCCGATGCCACCCTTGACCGTCGAATATCAGAATGCGGAAAGAGGAAATCGGGTTTAACACTTTTTGTAACTGAGTTTTTTCCTTTTCTGTTTTTTGCTCTTGATATTCCCTTGGCGAAAATGATTTTCGGCCTTTGATCTTCTCCATTGTGCATCCAAGACGTCCATTCCAGTTAGCTTTTAACCTTGATTATATTTTTCTTATTTAGGCATATTTATAAGGCCAAAACTCGAGATTTTCAACTATTTTGCACTTCAAAGCACCAAATAAACCACTTAGAACATGAAGAAACCCCATCAATATCCTTCTGAGTCATGTGATATGGAAAATTTTCATACCTTACTCTTTCTTTTACTAGTCTAAACCTTTGCAAGGGGATTAGTGTAGATGCCTATGTATTCAAAACTTAGCACAAGTGCTAACATAACTCAAACCATTCTCTATCATTTAACAAATCCCAACTTCCATAGAACCATTCCACTACAGCTCTGCAAATTCCAAAACTTTTCCTCAAATAGTTTACCTCTCCCGCTAGTAAAGCACATATATAAATTGCGTCTTGGTTAGAATATCATGCAATGATTAATCCATGGGTTCCTCATAAGATTCATTCATCAACAACTTGAATTTCACCTATAACTATACATTTCTGGCCCATACAGCTCTGGTAGTGCAACCAAAAGCTCTGATACCACTATGTAACGTCCCCCTCACCCAATCTGACCATTAGTAGGGGGAATTACATGGATTAGGGGGCTCCAAATTCATCCCAAATCCAACTTACAAATTCAAAGCAAATAAAATATCTATGTAGAACATAAATAAACATACACAATAGAAATAAAATCAACCCACACATAGTTAGCATGCTTAAACAAGCATAAACATTACAGGCATCAATTAAATATGTTTCATATTCAAATACACAAGAAGACTTATCATTAAACAACATAGATCTAAGAAACTAGCAGTTTAAGAGAGATTTTCCACCAAACCGTAGCAACTGATCCAACATATACTCTTTCTGCTGTGTGGCCGCCCCTAAGATGGGCTATGAGGCCACCAGGGCAAACGAAACACCTACAAGCTTCTCTCTCTCAACCCAAAACTGATATTCTCTCTATGCTTACCCAAATTCTCATACAGAGCTCTACATGTATCTCAATTGGCTCTCGCATCCTTGGCTTCCACAATACCTTCCCCATACAACACTCTTCTTGTCTCATGCATCCCCTTCACTGATCCATGGCTCTCTTGGGTGATCCATCTTGTCGAGTAAATCCAGTGTGTGTATAGAAGAGGACCAACCTACTAAACATTGTTGGAGAACCACCTATAGCCTAAATTCATGGCTTCTCAAGCATCTACGAGCAACAGATCTCAAGGGGAAAGGGTCCCTAGCTTTATCAACCTCTCTGCTCACATACAACCATCGATTTCCCTTCCAAATTTGTAGTTGTATCCCTAAATTCGAATTTCCTAGATTATACAAGTCACGAGCAGTAATACAGAGCTTTGTGTAGTGTAGATTTGTGTGAGAGTGTGTGAGAATGAGGGTTGACTCCAATAGGTATGAGAAAATGATGACAAGAAAACTAACATAACTTCTGACAGTAAAAGAAAGGACTGCATACTGACTTTTGGAATCCAACGGAACTGTCACAAAAGTGTAGCCAATCCCATGCTTCAATAACTACATGAGGTGACTTTTCCCACCAACAACACACATGCATTCAATGACTGGAAAATAGTCAAAAGAGGAGATAATTGGCTTATTCAAGGCACATGACAGAATTTTGGATGATTTCTAAGGTTGACACTTGGCAAGAAAGGATTAGATCCCATAGGCCCCTTTTCCTCTTTCCCTATGGTGAAATCATATCCCCTTTGGTGCTCTTTACACAACCATTCTTGGACCATTTTATTATTTATCCGCATAGTATTTACATATATTTCGAGTTAGCATGACAAGCCAACCATACGGTCCAAATAACAATATTTACATCACATATTCATTTCCATTCACTAGACATGCCTTGGCCTTGAGCTCCGCAATAGGAATCCAAACTAGCATATTTACATCATTTAATTGAATACACTACAGGGGTCAAATTGGGGGTATTACAATGTCCTTTAAAACTAGTAGATGCCAACATTGTAATGACAAAGTGGGAAAATTTACCCATACATGCATTTTAGTCCTTGAATAATTTAATTGAATACATTACAGGGGTCAAATTGGGGGTATTACAATGTCCTTTAAAACTAGTAGATGCCAACATTGTAATGACAGTGGGAAAATTAACCCATACATGTATTTTAGTCATTGATAAAGAGTTAGGATGAAATTCTAGAAACCATAACATTATAAATAGTTTTGTTCTTCCCAAAATCAAGTTCCATCACTTTCTGATATACATTGTGGTTGAAAAAAATAAACAATAAAAATTCCATTAAAGCATAGTAATATATCATAATCATATGTCCAATTTGTATGAATTCATTTGTACAAATATTTAGAAGTTGGCTAATAACCATTAAACCTACACATGTTTGTTCATTTTTATAACAAGAGTGAATATAAATGATTTCTTGGGAAGACACTTCCAACAATGACACACCTTCTAACTTTTCCATAGTATATGCACTTAGCAAAGAGGAATTCAAGTAAATGGATTTGTTGATATATTTTGACGACAACTTTGAAGGGTTTTTTGGATGAGGAGGCTGTACCCTTTCCCATAGCGCCTCCATGCAAATTGATAACCAAGAAAAAGAGAGAATCTTTAAACATATTATAGTTAGATAATATAAATTGATCCTCAAGTTTCTTACCCTCATGAATGAAGTGTTGACAAGTGACATGGATCCCCAATTTAACTTGGAGACTATGCTTGAGAGAACCAATATAATAAAAAGAATCTACTAAAATAAAAATAGATTTCTTTAGAATAAACCTCACAAAAATTCTATATCCCTACACACCATTGTGAGTTAGATAATAAGGCATATCTAGATTTCCTTCTTATTTCCCAAATCCAATCATATATATGTTGGCTTACACCAAGGTACTAATATCATCCATATTGCTCTTTTATTTTTTTAGTGGAGAAGTACACTACAACCCAATATGAGCTAGTAAGATATGTAATGTCCATGCTTAACTATGAGTTCAACACCATATCATTTAAAAATAATAACAATAAATACCAGCCTAGATCCAAATCCTAGGCTCTATCAAGCGCCGAGAGGGATCAAATCTCCCGAGGTGCAAACCTCCTTTAGTGCAATAACCGAGAAGAGGTTTGCACCTCGGGAGATTTGATCCCTCTCAGCGCTTGATAGAGCCTAGGATTTGGATCTAGGCTGGTTTCAGTGGTGGGAGGTGACACAAAATTGGAGTATATCCATGTAATCTTAGTATCTTTAGTTTATGTAGTGAAATAATACATTTTAAATACCTAGACACAATTAACAATCACAATCTCTCAAGTAGATTACATGATAATCAATTAAAATAATAAGTTACTGTCATTAGAGGGAGGGATCATCCACTCGAGGATTAGAGGGATTTTCCTACCAATCATTCTCAAGAGTGAATTGTGCAATTAAATTTTTTCATTGTCTCTGTAGGAATTAGAGGGATCTAGAGGAAAAAGATAATTTGAAGGTTTTGGCAACTAAAAAAATAACAAGGATTTTATGACCCAATATGTAGCACACCCTGTAAATAAGGATCTATATCTATTTATCCAGTAACTATAATCTTTTTAGAAATTTTAAAGTATAATAATGAATACACAATTTAAGCATATCTTCATTTGTTTCATTATGATTCACCGATGGATGGTACAATGTTCATTAAAAAACAATCTTGGGAAATGAAGGTATTGATTAGTGTTTAAAATAATATATTTTTTGAATTTTTTTTTTTTTAAGGAGTTGTTTATTTTTTTTATTTTCATTTTTAATTGAAACTTGGTAAAAAAAATAAACAAATCTCCTTGAGTGAAATTTACCATGGATTGTTTAAGAAGCCTTGCATGGTTGTTTAGGAGGCCTTGCACATGGTTTTAAAACCATGTGCAAGGCCAAATTTTTGCAGAATGTGCAGAGGGAATATATACATGTAAGCTTACTATCTTTAGTTTTCAGTAATTAGAATTAAATCCACTTCCATGTAATCTTACTATCTTTAGTTTCCAGTAATTACAATCAAATCCACTCAGGAATTAGAGGGATTCGCCTACCAATCATTCTCAAGAGTGAAATGTGTAATTAATTTTTTTAAATGTCTCTGTAGGAATTAGAGGGATCAAATCCACTTTGAACTTTACGAATTCAAACCCAAAATTATGATTGGTTTATTTCTTTTTAGTTAACATTTAGTTTAAAATAATGGATCAATAGATTTTGTTCAAAGCAATTTATTTATTCTAAATTTGGGATTTTTTTGGAATTTTTAATAAATTTTTTGGGGAATTTGTTTTCGACCTTTTAATAAGATTTTTTTAGACTTTTTAATAAATTTTGATTACAATATTTTTTTTTGGTTAAGATCTAAATTTGTAAATGTTTAAATTATGAGATAACTACAGATTCATTTTACTGAAAATTCCCAATTTCATTCCTTAACATTCTATCTGACTACAAAAGAGGTAGTGACCATATTCTTGTTTTCCCATGCGGGGAATTGCAGGTTTAAGAAAACTTTCAGGCCACCGTTAATTACTTTTTCTATTACAACGGTAATGACAGTCAGTTGGCAACTAATCAACATAACTGGACAGTCTATTCGTGGGCAGATGAATCCACGCTTCCTGTCCTTCAAGATAGTTAGGGAGTGCCCTTCGATTACGAATTTTTTTTTTAAACTCCACGAAAAATACATGGACGACAATTTTCCTGTTCTCATTAGATTGAAAAGTATTATGTTGAATTCAAGTATGCACAAATCAAGGTGAGGTTTAGCTTGCTTATATCATATTTTAATGAGCACTTCTATATTGTATTCTTTTAAAGATATATTTCTATTAAAGATTTTAATTCGCCAATCTTTACCAAAAAAAATTTCTAATAGATTTATTTTCTTGGCTGCAGACTCTTTCCTTTATGAAATATTTACCTCATAAATTTGTTGATTCTATTCCACAATAGTACCAAACATATTATCTAAAAAACAATTAAAAACTTAAACGAGTTGGAATAAATATTGGTTAAACTAAATTGCTTCATATCCACAGCTTAGACCAGTTAAAGGAACATTTAATGTTACACTGCTCAATGGTGAGAGCAATAAAAGCGAGGCATTTCTATCCAATGAATTAAGGCTCATTAAGACTGAATTGTTTATAACCATAAAACACACAGAACAGAACAAAACATGAATATTCATTATTATCCATATCATTCATGGATTTACTAAGTAAGTCTGCATTGAAATTATGAATGATTCATTCAAAATCGATATAAATTTTAAGAAAAAGAAACATGCCACTTCTTGGTGGACAATCTGATAATAGAGTGCTTTATCCTTTGCAAAATTTTAATATGATGCGAGCCCAATCCATTTACAAAAAAAATAAATTAAAGAATAAAAATAAATACAGTTACACTTAACTAAACCATCTATGTAAAACTAAACATAAAGCTTGGCCTATTTAAAGATCTTATGTGGAGGCATAGAAATAAAGCTTAAACTATGGGAATATAGAAAAAGTCTTTTCAAATTTTTAGTTTGAGCTGCACCTGTAATCTAAATTATAAATTATGGCTGTAAATACTAAATATCCATCTTTATGTGTCAGTAACATATTATTTTCATTAAAGAAAATCTCTGTCTCGAAGCATATCTAAATTTCTCCGATATCTTCTCAAATGAAAGCATTATCGATGAGAATATATATTCCTGGCCATATATATAAAAAAAAATTCTAAAATAAGTTTTGCAGGAATCCCTTCTCGATTTGAATAATGAAATTACAGAGAAAAGAAAATTACGAACAAATAAGCAGAAACTATATTATGAGAACTGGCGATGCATGACAAACAGAAGTGTTAGCTCGGCCATAGGACATAGTACACACAATCTTAGAGTCATGCAGTATAAAGAACAGATATCTAAACCTAGTTGTATACATAAGCAGAAAAAAAACCTAATAGGTAATGAAATTGGCCCAACGTCTTCAAACTTATTTTATAAGTAGTCGACATTAATAAGAAAAGCTTCTCATGACCTCGGCTCTCAGAACCTTCTGCCAGCAATAAGATTTTTTTTCTTTGATTTCTTCAGACATGAACGATCTATTTGTCTTTGGGCATGGCAAAGTAATTCTTCGTGAGCCATTATGAAGGATCTGCGCAGGAATTGAAGATGACACTGGCTACTCGAGTTGAAGCAAAGCTCCGGCTCTCCGAGTTGGTTGCTCAGCGCCATTCATTCATTCATTATTTAAAGATAACCAGTGCCGTGACAATGGACAGAAACTTTAAAAAACTTTCGCCAGTGCCGTGATAATGGACAGAAACTTTAAAAAACAGGAACGATAGTCGATAAGGAAGATTGTTTTTCGTCTCTAATAGCTCCTTGACAATAATTTTTTTTTTAATATAATAATTTTTTTGTTTGTATTAATATAGAGTGTATTTCAAATGAAAAGTTATGACCTTACATTATTAGGCCGACAAAATATTTACTATTTTTTTTTATATTAGTTATTCAATATTGTAAATTTTACATCATGTTACAAGATCTCTCCCATAATATTCACTACTACTATCCTTATTTTTTTTTGCCGACATGTTAGTAACGTTACATCACGTTACAAGATCTCTCTCATAATATTAGCTTTCACTATTATTTTTTGCGGACATGTTAGTAACGTTACATCACGTTACAAGATCTCTCCCATAATATTCGCTTTCACTATTATTTTTTGCCGACATGTTAGTAACGTTACATCACTCACTTTCACTATGATTTTTTGTCGACATGTTAGTAACGTTACATCACGTGACAAGATCTCTCCCATAATATTCACTTTCACTATGATTTTTTGCCGACATGTTAGTAACGTTACATCACGTGACAAGATCTCTCCCCCATAATATTCACTTTCACTATTATTTTTTGCCGACATGTTAGTAACGTTACATCACGTGACAAGATCTCTCCCCCATAATATTCACTTTCACTATTATTTTTTGCCGACATGTTAGTAACTTTACATCAGGTGACAAGATCTCCCCCATAATATTCACTTTCACTATTATTTTTTGCCGACATGTTAGTAACGTTACATCATGTTACATCAAGTGACAAGATCTCCCCATACTGGGCTGTAGAGAGCCTCTCGACATAATAATCTTAAATTTTAAAAAATTACATAGTATAAACATAAATAATTTTAATGAAAATTTTTTATTTAAAAAAAAATTATTGCGTGTTTAATGAATTTATATTTTGTTAAATATAATATTGAACCAATTTACATTATCATGTAATGTATAAAGTTAAATATTAAACATTTATTTCTGACTCATCTATATAATAGAGGTTACTCGTTATAATCATAATCATATAAGGAAATTGGATATTTTACCCCAACTTAAAATACATACAATACAATCACTTCTTAAATAAAAATAAGGTAAGCAAAAAGTCCATGTCACATTAAGTACCCTCGAGTTTTGTCATATACTTTATACGACACGAAACTCCCAAACTTGTACACATTATAAAGTTGTACAATCATATACTTCCTTTTTGTACACATTCATATCAAATTTTGTTAATTTCCTTAACCTAACTTGTACACATTATAAACTTATATACTTCCTTTTTGTTAATTTCCTTAGTGTGAACTTGTTAGGTACGATTATAAAGCAAAATTTGATTTAGTGGTCAAGGGATTCTATGTCAAAAACAAAATGAAGTACACACAAAGTAGCTTCTTTCCCTAATAGTTTATTCAAGTTTAGTTTAACGTCTTTGCAAAGGTAGTAGACAAGGGTGTACTACATTTACTTTACTTGTCTTCTATGTGAGATAGTAAGCAATGTTGTACATCACTTACTTTACTTGTCTTCTAAGTGAGAGACATATTCCAAGGTACTTGAAAAGGACAATGTTTAGGTCTATAGGTCTATAATGCTAAGTACATATTTATTTTATTTGTCTTTTCAAGGTAAAGTAAATATAAGATTAGCAATTGTCTTTAATGGGGTGAAAAGATGTTTTAAGAAAATATAAAGTGATAAAAATATTTTTTATTATATAATATGTTTTAAGAAAATATAAAGTGATAAAAAATATTTGTTTGTTGTGTAATTTGATTTTGTTTGTAATAAAGAAAATAATATTGAATTCAAAGGTATTATCAAAAATAAAAAGTGGAGATTTTGTATTAATGAAACTATATCAAATTTATATATAGAGCATTAATTGTTATAAAAAAATGCAAATAAGTTTTAATGTTTGGATTTGAAATAAATTTATGACCTTCATCAGATTATTTTTTGCCCTATATTTTGTATTGATATTGTTGTTGCATCCAAGAGGTGCATTCTACAACCTGATTAGAGAGAGATGTGTAACTCCTTCCGTGCTCATTCTAGAGTTGACATGTGTCTTTTATAAAAAATAATACAATATTATTAAAAATAACTTGTCAACTTAAATGAAATTTAAATTATTTAGAATTGCATATATATAAAACAACATAAATTAGATAAACTAAAAGTATAAAAAATTAGATTACACATTTCCAATCTAAAAAAGTGTTTGCACTTTGAGAGATTTGATCATCTCGGTGCTTGGTAGATCCCCTTTTAGATGGATCTATGTTGGTTTATCTAAAATGTTTTAAAGATTTTTTTTGTGTAGTTTGTTAAGTGGGAGATAATTTTAGAGAGAGAGAAAGAGAGAGTTTTATTATCTATGTATTACGTTGATTCATTATTTGTGTGTGCAAAGAGGCTTGTGAGCAGATTGCAAGATTGTACATCTAAAACCTTTATCTAGTTATGGTTATGGTTCTACATTGATTTTTCGTGAAGGAAAACACTTAAAACATCATTCCTGAAACCCCTTTGGCACACCTTGAGATGACTAATAAACCAAAGTATGAGGAATAAGGCTTAAGGATGGGCAATCTAAATGTGTCATGGCAAAAGATTGAAAATGAGAAATGTAGAGAGGACATGAAAAGGATAAAAATAAAATAAATATGTAGTTTCTTATTTGAAAAAAAACTTATACAATCATGTTTTCGCCTCTCTAAACACCATAAGAACTAAGTTTTCCTTATGTTGAGGTCTCATTGTCTTATTCCTCTTATTTTTTTTCTAAGAAATATTAGAGGTGGGGTTGGAGGTTTTTTTTAATGAGCTTTATGTTCTTTCGTAATCAAATCCACTACAAATTGGATTTAATTAATCAATTAGAATTAGTCATAATTGAAGGTGTGGAGCTTGAAAATATTATTTCAAACTCTAAAACCATCATACATACAAAACACAAGTACAACCAAGTTACATCCTTTAATTGTAAGATTTAATTCGAACATGTGTTTGAATTTTAATTTTTAATTAAAAAATATTAAATATAGTTTTTTTAATAAAAAATAAATATTATTAGATTTAATTCGAACACCATCATACATACAAAACACAAGTACAACCAAGTTACATCCTTTAATTGTAAGATTTAATTCGAACATGTGTTTGAATTTTAATTTTTAATTAAAAAATATTAAATATAAATTTTTTAATAAAAAAAAAATATTATTAGATTTAATTCGAACATGCGTTTGAATTTTAATTTTTAATTAAAAAATATTAAATATAATTTTTTTAATAAAGAATAAATATTATTAAAAAATAAAATATTGTATTAATAATTATTATCCCTGCCTTAGCAGGTATATAGCAATCTGTTGCCTTTTGACCTTTCTATTAGTTGCAGCTGACCAAAAATTTAAAATCTGTTTTCTAAAGTTTAGCTTTGGAGTTTGCCAAAAAATATTTTAAATTTTAATAAAAATATTTGCCCTTGCTATTTTGTCAACTTCTAATTGGCCAATCAGGAATGATGTCAGCTTTGGAGTTTGGTATCTGGTTTTCACTTGACACATGGCTACTATGACATCAGCATTTATTTTATTATTATGTTATTTATAATTCAAAGACTGACTTTATTCCGGAACCAAAATTTGACTTGCAGACAGCCCACTTCAGTCGAACCTTATCAAATCATATTGTGCTGAGGTCGCCATGGGCAACTGAGAATCTGACACCTGCAAGGTATAAATCGGCCACAGATGGAATAGCTAATTCATCTCGCCTGGGCAGTACGATCGTAGCAGAGGATTCTTCCACTTCTCCCTCCATAGTTTTGATGGCATCTTGAATAGAATTGTCACGAAAAGCCAAGTGACTCTTAAACGAACGCAGACCAGGCAGTTTCCCAAGAGTAGCAAGAATATCAGATAAGGGCAACCTCTTCACAAATTGTAGAAGCCTCACGTTCGGCGCACCGGTGGGGCCAATCTTGAAAGAGAAATTGTTCCATATAAATCGTGAAATGGTTGACATCTGGGATTCAACAAGCGCATCATTTTCATGTATAACGGTTGATAGGCCGGATGTATCAGAAGCATGGCTAATTTCTTGTTCAATTGGACTAGCTGTGTTATGATTGTTGGAAAGAGGAACGATAGAGTAGTACAACACCTCCAGCAAGTGCCCTCTTTTAATGTCTATATGTAGCTTTGAATCATCGAGTAACTTGAAGGTGAAAGGAGATAATTCTTGGCATATGAGTCTTAGCAGCCTACGGAGCCTCTTCTCAGCGTTTTCTTTAGAACCCTCAAACTGCAACTCCAAAAGCTTTTGCAAAAGAAACAACGGCAGTTGATTTTCCAGCATCATCACATCTCTGACAATGGCATTTTGGGCAACGACGGTGCCATACAGATCTAAAACCGGTCCCAGTTGCTTGAAGTCCATGCAAAAGCTTTGGTCGGCATTTCTGACATAAAACTGCAAACGTTCGAGAAGGAAGACGGCGTCCAAAGCGATGAGCCACGCCAAGGTTTCTTCCTTATATTCTATGAACTCGTCATAGCAGCCCCGGATTTGCTTGTCATGCTTCTTAAATTCCTCCACAACGACGGTCTCAAACTTGGATCCATAGATTCTTTTCTGAAATCTACAAGCAGCTGAGAGTTTGTAGCGCTCAATATGATCATGGAGATCACTTCTCCGACAGTGATAGGGTCCGATGGAAACAAACCGAGGAATGTAAGCCTCATGGTTCAGTGCTAATAACTCTTTGGGCACATGAAACACAGACACACGCAACTCCTCCTCCACTTCTTCTTCGTGTATTCCATCCAGTCTTTCCTTAATTTGCATAACCCAATTTTCCTCTATCTTCGCTATAACAACGTTAGTGCTGGAGTCCATCTTTCACGGATGGAGAACAGGAAGAGCTCTGGTTCCTCAAACAAAGTCGTGGAGAAATGTTAGGAAATAACTCTCAGAGAGTTGAGTCACCTCGCACCCTTATATCAAGCTCCTTTACTGAGGGAAACAAAAATATCAAGCTCCTAATTTGATTGATGAGTACACAGGTCAGATCCTCTGTATTTTCATACTACACTATACACAGAGCTTTAATGTTCATGAGGCTTTTATGGCAGTACTGTCAGTGACTGACGATGACTTTCGCTTGAGCTTAAAAAACATGTACACGGGAGATTCTGTAGCCCTGAGCTTAAAAAACATGTACGCAGGAGATTCTGTAGTACACAGTAGTGCACTGTGTAGTGCAGACTACCAATGGTTAAAAGACATAAACTTATCCTAATTATAAAACGAATATTACATATTTAAAAAAATTATTGAGTTTGGGATCCTATATATGGTCCAGCATGAATTGTAAAAGAAACTATGAAAACTTGTGTCCCTAACTTGTAGAATAAACTATTAAGACCCTATGAATGGACCATAAATGGCATAGAAGACTATCAAGACTTATGCCCTTAATTTCTCTCTTCTTTAAGGTATTGTGACCTCAGAAGCTTAGCAAAGGGTTGTGCTAAGATTATGACCTCTCTTTGCAAACTCTATGTGACTTTAATTCTAATACCATTCACTCTTCTATTTATGGATCCTTGTTCCTCCCTCTTACTCGTACAAAACTTACATTTTTCTAATTCATAAAGAAACCATGTTTATGATTACAATATTTTCCTCTTTTATTAAATGTCTATACTATGTGTAATTCATTGTTTAATTCATTTTTGTTTTAATTTCTTTCAAATTTTAATTATATTTGTTTTCAGTCTCTTCTTAGGAGGCAGGTACTAAGCAACTTTGTTGCTTATTCCACTTGTTTAAATTAATTTTATTTATAAAATATGTATAAAAAGAAAAATATCAAAGACCTTCATTCCATACTATTGCATGCTAGACAAAATAAAATCAAAACCTCGAATAAGAATGGAAGAGATATATCTATGGTCTTAATCATGGAGGTATCCATCTCTCAAATGAGGAGGATACTATTATATGGACTTGGAATGAAAGAATGGAGAGGTAACTGTTAAACTTTCCTATGAATTAATTTTCTTTTCAACTTTTGAAATATAACAAAATTGGTGGTTCATTTCACTTTGGAAATGGTGTATTCCATTAAAATATTTGTTTTATTAGGTCATTTTGGAAAATAGGATACTTACCTAGGATAATTTTGTAAGAGGGGTCAAGGCCCTAATATTTGATCCTATGAAATAATGAAGAAGAGACTATTGATCATTTGTTGATGCAATGTTCTTTTACTAAACCGGGAGGTAAAGAAATCATTTAAGATTTCTCAAATCTGGGTCTTTTGGTCTTTGAAATTTAGTTTTCAAAACTAGTTTTTAGGAGTAAACAATTGGAGAGATTTGCCTTGTTATATCTATTGGGAAATATGGAGACAAAGAAATGCAGTTCTATTTGAGGGAAAAAAAATTGTTTTCAAAGTTAGTCTAATGTTGTTGTATCTTATAAGGAAATTCATAAAGAGGAGGGAGGAAGGAAAGATAGAATAGATAGATATCCTTATTTTAATAATAGCTGACCATTAGGATACTTCGATGAAGCTTCCCAAGATAATGTATTAAGATGTGTACATGGCACTGTTTATTTGAAATTGTGATATTTTCGTATTTAAACTTAAGATGAATTGTCGAAGGGGTACCAATACTCGTGGTGAACTACTCACTCTTTGGGGACTTATTTACTTTGTTCATTTGAAGGTTGTTTGAGACTCCAAAGTGCTTACTGATTGGGATCTCCATAATTTTTAGTTACAAGTGGAATCCCTTGAAGGATGGAAGAACATAATTAGAAAACTCCAGGAAAAATTTGTAGAGATAAATTCCCAGCATGTCTTTAGAGAATACAACTAGGAAAAAAATATACTTTCCAAGCAAGGTTTGAATTTGAATGAGGGATTTATACATTATGTGGAGTTGTGTGGTTCAAATATGTCATCAAAGGGCACTCTTCTCATATTCTGAAATGGTTTTTTTACATAATTTTAGAAGGTTGTGTCTAGATCGTAGTATCTCTTTTCAGAAGATTGTATCTAAAATTTTAAAGTATTGTTGGTTAGTCACAATTCTTATAAGTAAATCTTTTGATATAGCTTACATATTTTCTAATACAAAAGTGGCAGATCTAGAATGTAAGTTTTTTATAGGTAACATGATTTGTATGATTCTAGGATGTTTGCTAGTATTTTTTAGTGGCAGAAGTGGAGGCAAATAGTGGATTTGTGGTTGTATATGATGTGCAACTCTTATACTTTTTAATATAAAGTATAGTATTTTTTTTCGGTATGAAAAAAATTAAACTTTGAAGTCATTATAAAAAAAAATTAAACAATTAATTATAATAAGGTCCAACAAACCCCTTTTAAAAAAACATAAAATGCTTCAATGTATAACAATTTTAGATAATTCTCAATTTTCTCTTTGAATTCCTATTATGGTTAGAAAACCCTATTGCTACAATTATAAGACAAACTTAATATGCACAAGTTGGGTAATCTCTTAAAGGAAAATCGGGCAAACAAGTAACCTGAAAACATTCATGTACACTAGATAGAATGCCACAAGAGGGAAGTTGATAAAAATATAGGTACCATGAATAGAAACACATAAAGACATTTGGTATGTTTGATGTAAATTTATCAACGCTTCCCAAGTTTGTCCTTCCTCCACCTCATTACTTGTATAACACATTTTCATAGTGAGTTTTACAAATAAAGGTTTTCATTTGCAATTTCTTGTAAGGTGATTTTTTTCTTGATCAAATTTTTTTATGTTGAAGGTTTTCTTAACAAATTCTTTTATGGTGAAAGTTTTCTTGGCCAATTTATTTTATGGTGAAAATATTCTTAAAATTTCTCTTGACCAACTTTTCCTAAGGTGAATATTCTCTTATCCAAATTCTTCTAAGGTGAAGGTTCCAGATTTGTATTCTAATGTTGATGAAATGAATGTTGAAAATCAAATTCAAGAACCAGAAAACAAACCAAGAATGTATATATTATAAATGTTTAAAATCCATAAATGATTATTAATAATTGATTGTGATTTTGAAAATACTTTGTAACAAACATATACATATTTTTCTCCTAACATTGATGAAGATGTTGAATACATTGTTGAAACCCATTAGCTCTCCATAATTGTCAACTACAGGTGGAAGTCCTTGAAGGATGGAAGAACACAATTAGAAGACTCTAGGAAGAATATGCAGAGATAAATTTCTAGCATGTCTTTAGAGAATACAATGGGGAAGTAGATATACTTTCCAAGAAAGCCTTGAATTTGAATGAAGTCATTATACATTATGTAGATTTGTGTGGTTCAAATGTTTCATTGGAGGGAACCATTCTCATATTTTGAAATGGTTTTTTTACATAGTTTTAGAAGGTTGTGTTTAGATCATAGTATCTCATTTTGGAAAACTGTATCTAAAATTTTAAAGTCTTGTTGGTTAGTCACAGCCTTGCTAAGTAAATATTTTGATATAGCTTATGGATTTTCTAATACAAAATTGACGTAGATCTGGAATGTAATGTTTTTATAGGTAACATGATTTATATGATTCTAAGAATGCTTACTAGTCTTTTAAGTGCGGGATGTGGAGGAAAATAGTGGATTTATTTCTGTATATGAACTGATGTGCAACTCTTCTACTTTTCAATATAAAGTATAGTATTTTTTTCAGTGTGAAAAAAAATGAAACCTCGAAGTCATTATTTAAAAAAAATAATCGTACTAAGGTAACAAACCCATTTAAGAAAAACAAAAAATGATTATATATATATATATATATAACAATTTTAGGTAATTCTCATTTTTCTCTTTTAATGACTATTGCTACAATTAGAAGACAAATTAGGTATGCACAAGTTGGTTAATTTCTTAAAGGAAAATAGGGAAAATAAGTAACCTGAAAAAGCATTCAAGTACACTAGATATAATGCTACAAAAGGGAAGTTGATAAAAATATAGGTAGCATGAATAGAAACACATAAATATTTTTGGTATGTTTATCAATATTTCCTAATTGTGTCCATCATCCACCTCGTTAAATGTATAACACATTTTCATGGTGGGTTTTACAAATAAAGGTTTTCATAAGGAATTTCTTTTAAGGTGTTTTTTTGTGACAAACCTCCTACAATAATTAATGAAAATTCACAATATAACAGAAAAGTAGAACACATAAACAATTTTATTGATTGTAGGCCACTTCGAGGGGGGAAACTCCTTTGAGAAATATCAATACAAATAACTCATGGATTCCTTCATTCGCCTCAACACGTACTTATATACTAAATCTAATCTAAACAACTATTACTACACATGAATGTGGGATAATACAATATACTCAAAGGAAGACTTACAAATCATATGTGTACAACAACAATATACTAACAAAGTAAAGAGAAGGGTTGACACGTGTTCCTAACATCCCCTCCATCTTAGAAAAGATTTGTCCTCAAAGCTTTAGATGTGGAAATTGTTGTTGAATGTGAAGGAGTGGTTCCCATGTAGCATCCTCTAGTTGGATCTCATGCCATTAAATTAATACCTTTATGATGGATCGAGAGTGAAGTTGATGAGTGCGCCTATTGAGGATGGCCTATAGCTTCAAAATGATGGATCCTTCATTATCCAGTTCTGGTAAAATAGTTTGTGCTATATACTAAATCTAATCTAAACAACTATTACTCCACATGAATGTGGGATAATACAATATACTCAAAGGAAGACTTACAAATCATATGCGTACAACAACAATATACTAACAAAGTAAAGAGAAGGGTTGACACGTGTTCCTAACATCCCCTCCATCTTAGAAAAGATTTGTCCTCAAAGCTTTAGATGTGGAAATTGTTGTTGAATGTGAAGGAGTGGTTCCCATGTAGCATCCTCTAGTTGTATCTCATGCCATTAAATTAATACCTTTATGATGGATCGAGAGTGAAGTTGATGAGTGTGCCTATTGAGGATGGCCTATCGCTTCAAAATGATGGATCCTTCATTATCCAGTTCTGGTAAAATAGTTTGTGCTCTAGTGTTTGTGCCAATAACTTTCTTAAGACAAGAGACATGAAATAATGGGTGAATGCGAGAAGAAGAAGGAAGTTCCAATTTATAAGTAATGGACCCAATATTCTGAAGAACCTTATATGACCCATAGAAATTTGGAGCCAACTTATGACACCCTTTGAGTTTTTGGGAGGATTGCATGTAAGGTTGTAGACGAAGAAAAACCATGTCATCAACTTAAAAATTGAGCTTAGAATGATGTTGATTGGTTTGTTGTTTCATTTAGTTTCTTACCATGTGAAGATTGTCTTGCAAAATGTGAAGAATCTAATCTCGGTTTTGGAGAACTGTGTTAACTGCCTAATCTTGTGAACTGTTGGGGGTGTATGGAAGGAGCACTGGCGGTTCCTAACCATAGACTGCTTCAAATGGAGTCATTTTAGATGCAGTGTGGTAGGAGGTATTGTAGCACCATTCAGAGAGAGGAATCCACTTTATGTTAGACTTTTAACATTTAAGCTTGCATTATATTAGGATCTTTAACCGAGAGAATAACAAGCACATCAATCAAACACTAGAGACAATGAACACAGTGTTTGTTTTTGGGGAAACCATAAATGGAGAAAACCCCACAACTTCCTCAGAGATAGAATCAACACCAAAAGTAAAACCCCAAAACAATAAGATGATCTCCCGACAGCAATAGCCTCTTTCTTTCTAGCCCCAACAACTTCTTCTCCCTTAGCTATGCACTACAACGAAGTGTGAGTGAGTGAGTGATAAATAGAGAGGCTCACTCTCTATTTATACTAATTCCTGACTTGAAAATAACTCACTAGGGCCGACTTCACTAGGAGAGTCTAATAACCCTAGGGCCCTACAACTGCAGGGACTTTAACGCTTTATCAATAGGAGGGTTACCCACAATGACTTGACATTAATTGTTTACATTATAGAAACTCTCGATCAAAACATCGAGGCATTACATGACTCAATTACATTACAAACACTTCCCGGAATAAACATCGGGGTACAATACATAAGATATACAAGTGAATACATTCTGAAGTTACAATTACATCAACACTCCCTCTTAACTAGGAAGGTATTCTCTCGACACAATTTATCATCACAAGTCTTCTTCTCTGTATCATCTAGATCATCATCAAGTCCTCGTCATCTTCAATTCATATTCATCTTCAAGTCATCTTCATCTTCAAGTCATCTTCATCTGGATCTATATCATCACTCGATCTAGATCATCATCACTCGATCTAGATCATCACTCGATATGGATCATCATCACTAGATTTGGATCATCACTGGATCTGGATCATCTCTAGTTTTGGAACATCTCTGTTGGATCATCATCATAGGTGCTATCTCTTGATTCTTCTTGTCATAGGAAGTTCTACAAAGCCAGCCATTTTTCATGCTGGTTGTAGGCCTAGCCTCCATGTAGGTATTTTCTAGCACTTATATCTGACCCTAAGTCAGAATGGCCCACCCAGCACTTACATCTAATCATGTAGGAACCAATCCTATAATAATGTCAAAAAGGCATGCCCAACACTCACATCTGACCATGTGGGAACACATCCCACAACCCTGTCAGAAAGGCCCAGCACTCACATCTGACAACCAATGTCAGAAAGGCCCAGCATTTACATTCAACCATGCAAGGAACCAATCCTACCTACATGTTGAAAGGGATTTTCACTTACATCTGATCATGTAGGAACCAATCCTACAATCACCTCAGAATGGATCTGCACTTACATCTGATCATGTAGGAACCAATCCTACAATCACCTCAGAATGGCTCTACACTTACATCTGATCATGTAGGAACCAATCCTACAATTGCCTTAGAATGGCTCTGCACTTACATCTGATCATGTAGGAACCAATCCTACAGTCACATCAGAATGGCTCTGCACTTACATCTGATCATGTATGAACCAATCCTATAGTCACATCAAAATGGCCCTCAGTCCTAGACTGAGTGTTCCTAGTAACTGACCAGGTACCTCCATTCCAAGAATGGCATTCAACACTTATATATGATCATGTAGGAACCAATCCTATAGTCACATTATAATGGCTTGGCACTCATATTTGACATGCAAGGAACCAATCCTCTCATCATGACAGAATGGCTCAGCCCTTATATCTGACCATGGAAGGAACCAATCCTCTCACCATGTCAAAATGGCTCATGGACTCATCACTTCCCTTTGGAGGGAACCTCGATCTGGAGAACACCAAGCTTCTCCTTGAAGTACTCAAACTTCACTCTGGCTAATGGCTTTGTCAACACATTAGCTATCTGTTCATTCGTCACAACATATTGGAGCTTCACTACTCCTTTTTGCACCATATCCCTGATATAATGATACTTGATCTCGATATGCTTCGACTTGTAATGGAACATCGGGTTCTACAACAACTTCATACAGCTCTGGTTGTTGCAATATATACTAGTAGCATTCAACTGGAGATCAAATAAATCAGACAGTACCTTCCTTAACCATATTGCCTCACAGCTAGCTGAACAACCTGCGACATACTTTGCTTCAGCTGTACTCAATGACACATAGGATTGCTTCCTGCTAAACCAAGAGATCACACCTAATCCCATATTGAAGCAACACCCTGAAGTGCTCTTCCTATTGATGGCACTGCCTACCCAATTTGAATCAACAAAACCCTCCAGGTTAATCTTCTTATTCGGCTCATACTTGAGCCCATAATCAACTGTACCCTTTAGGTACCTCAGAATATGCTTTGTATTAATCAAGTGAACATGTCTCGAATATGTCAGGAACTGGATCAAGGTGTTCATAGAAAAGCAAATATCCGGTCTCGTGTTTGTCGGGTACATTAAGGACCCAATCATCTAATGATACATCATAGCATCAACCGCTTCTGAAGAAGCATCACTCAATAGCTTTAGGTTCGATGCCATAGGTGTCGTTATGGTCTTGCAGTCCATCATCCCGAGCCTCTTCAAGATCTCTACTACATACTTCCCTTGTCCGAGGAAGATTCCATTCGCATTTTGCCACACCTCCATGCCTAGAAATTAGTGCATCATACCCAAGTCCTTCAGTTTGAACTCGGCAGCAAGCTTCCTCTTTGTATCACCAATCAACCCATCCATACCTGTTACAAACAGATCATATACATATAGTAGGAGTATCAATGGGTTACCATCTTCAACCTTGTAGTAAAGGTTGGAATCTGCTTTACATTTGGTAAAGCCCAAACTGGATAGAAAGCCATCAATTCTGTCGTACCATGTCCAGGGTGCCTATTTCAAACCGTATAGGGATTTCTTCAATCTACACACATGAGACTCCCTATCATGTGTCTCAAAACTGAGTGGCTGCTCTACATATACTTCCTCTTCCACTACACCATTCAAGAAAGCAGTCTTGACATCCATTTGGTGTATCTTTCATTTCATCACTGTAGCCAGAGCAAGTACTGATCTGATGGAAGCATATCTGGCTACAGGTGCAAAGGTTTCTTCATAATATATTCCTTCTTTCTATGAGAATCCACGAGCCATGAATCTTGCTTTATATTTCTCTATGCTATCATCTAGAGCATGCTTGATCTTGTAGATCCATTTGGAAGTTACAACAGACTTCCCTTCTAGTCTTGGGACAACATCCCAAACATCATTCTTCATGATCGATTGATACTCTTCGATCATAGCATCCTTCCATTATTTTCTTTCTACCGCTTCTTCATAGTTGGAAGGTTCTTTATCGATGAAGTCACATAATAAAGCTACATACACAGAGCAGGACCTGGTCCTCTTTCTTTCTCTTTAATTCTCTTCTGGAGCCCCATATCTTTCTGTACCTTGGATAGCTTCTCATACCCAAGCAGGTTTCCTCTTATGAGGATTCTTCTCTTGAGGTGGATCTACATGTTGTTCTAGTTCTCGGTCTTCTTCTTGAATTTTTTCGTTCATGGTTGTGTCATGAATTCTGGGTGCTTCTATTTCTTCAGGATCTTCAGCAGGTCTCTTTCTGGATTTGTTGTAAGCTGAGTCTTCGTCAAATGTTACGTCCCTGTTGATGTCGATATTCTTGAATCCTGGGAAGTATATTCTGTAATCCTTCGAGCTTTCAGAGTATCCCACAAATATACCCTTCTTTCCTGAAGGATCTAACTTTGTCCTCTTTTCTTTTGGAATGTGTATGTACACTGGACAACCGAATATTATGAGATGGCTAACTTCTGGTTTCTTGCCAAAAAAGACTTCTTCAGGTGTCTTTTTCTCGAGTACTCTTTGTGGAGTACGGTTCTGTACATACACTATTGTTCTGGCATCTTCTGCCCATAGATGCATGGGAAGATATTGATCATGAAGCATTGCTCTTGTAGCTTCCATGATAGTTCTATTCTTCCTTTCTGCAACCCCATTCTGTTGTGGATTATATGGAGTGAATAACTCCCTCTTAATCCTTGAATCTTTGCATAACTTTTTGAATTAATTTGATGTGAATTATCTGCCATTATTTGATCGAAAGGTCTTGATCTTATTTTTTGTGTGGTTCTCAATCAAGGCTTTGAATTCCTTGAAATTGTTGAAAACTTCATCTTTGTTCTTCATAAAGTGTATCCATGTCTTCCTAAAAAAACATCAATAAAAGAAATATAGTATACATACCCGCTTAAAGAACTGGATTACATTTGACTGCATACATCGAAGTCAATGATTTCCAAGATTCCTTTTACTTTGCTTTCGCTACTTGGAAATGTCTTCTTTGTGTTCTTTCCTTTCACACATCCTTTGCAGACTCCTTCATGTTTTGCTTGAATTTTTGGAAAACCTTCAACAGCATTACTTGCAAGTGGTAGTGCTTTGTAATGCACATGTGCAAGCCTTCTATGCCAAAGTTCATTTGGCTCTACTATGTCATGGACCAAACCTTGTTCTGGATGGCCCTTCAATTTGTATAATCCTCCTTCTTGTTCTCCAATTACTATTGCATCGTCAATAGTCTTTCCTCTTGGACACATGAGGACTTGGCCATCTACAAATGCAACCCTCATGCCTTTTGCATCTAGTGCCGATATGGAGAAAAGGTTCTTCTTTAGTCCCGGTACAAACAAGACATCCTTCATTTTCATAGACTTTCTAGAGCCTAGCTTGTAGGAGTATTCACCACTACCTTTTATGGGATATTGGTAGTCATCCCCAAGTTTCACCTATGGGGTGAATTATGTTCGGATAGTTTCTCAAATGATTCCTTGAATCCTATCATGTGTTTGGAAGCCCCATTTTCAATAATCCAATCTTTTCTTCCATGTGTGACAGTTCCCGTGAGAGCGGAGATCAGAACATATTCTTCATCACTTGAAGAGTCTTCACTTTCGTGTTTTACTCTCTTTCTAGGAGGATCATTATCCTCAGCAATGTGAGCATGGTGTATTCTTTTGGAGTTCTTCTTCTTCTTAGATCCACTCTTATTCATGGGACAATTTCTATCAAATTGTCCTCTTTCATCACATGTATAGCATCTGAGTTTGGATGGATCCTTCTTCACAAAATTATCTTTCTTATGAGAATGCTTACCTTGGTGATGATGATTTTCCCTTCTACCTTTCTTGGAGTGTACTGTGAGATCTTGATCTTCATTTCCCATATTTTCTTCTCAAGCTACTATTTGAGCTTCTTCTTGAGAGAATTCTTACCACAGTCTGTTGAACCTGATTAGCTTCTTTCTAGCACAGATTCCTTGGATGAAAGAATCCCATGACCTAGGGAGACCATTCAAGGTTGTCATCACAATTTCTACATTCTCCACTTCTTCATCTACTATTTCAAGTTGTTCTTTGATCTGGGATACCCTTGTAAAGTATGACTGTATGGTCTCCTCATTCTAGATCTTTACATTCTTCAACTAGTTCCTCAAAGTCGTCTTTCAGTTTATGTTCTTCCCTTCAAACAGTTTCGTTAGGAAATCAAACATAGCTTTAGGTGTCTTGAGGGAGGACACCTGTGGTATGAGGTGATCCTTGATTGATTCAGCAATAATCCTTTTAGCTATAACCAACTTCTTTTTATGTAAGGCCTTAGCCTCATCTTCCTCTGGAATTGGAACCTCCTCATTGATGTAGGAGTCCAACTCGTTTTCTTCCAGGACTAGGGAGATCCTATACTTCTAGGATCGGAAGTTATTAGCTCCCTTAAGCTTTTCATCAAGCTTGGTATGATGAGACATGTTAATTGAGAACCTCAAATGGAAATACAAACAATTTAGATCTTACCAGGTGAATATGTTGGATCTAGATTTGGAGCTGAATTTTTGTAGTGCTGGTTCAGGAGCAGATTAGGGTTTGACTTTCCCAGAGTTCTGTCTAACCAAATGCTTTGATATTGATCTCTAAACTTCAATTTTGAGGAGGAGATCAATCCAGGCTTGGGATCACTCAAAAATTCCACTTTTGTGGAAAGCCCTAATTTTCGGCAGCAGTGTCGGGTCAAAAACTGAAAACGCTCAGAATCAGATTCTGCTTCGATAGAAAGATGTGGCCTAGGGAGGAGAGTCATCCCAACCTTCTTTTTCTGAAAATATATGGAGAGAGATCCAAAAAGTAGGAAGCCCTAGTTCCTGTAGCTGCATAGTGTCTTCTTCTCAGGTTATCTCTGATACCATGTTAGATTTTTAACATTTAAGCTAGCATTATATTAGGATCTTTAACTAAGAGAATAACAAGCACAACAATCAAACACAAGAGACAATGAACACAGTGTTTTTCCTTGGGGAAACCATAAATGGAGAAAACCCCACAACTTCCTCAGAGATAGAATTAGCACCAAAAGTAAAACCCCAAAATAGTAAGATGATCTCCTGACAGCAGTAGCCTCTTTCTTTCTAGCCCCATCAACTTCTTCTCCCTCAGCTATGCACTACAAATGAGTGTGAGTGAGTGTGTGATAAATAGAGAGGCTCACTCTCTATTTATACTAATTCCTGACTTGACAATAACTCACTAGGTCCGACTTCACTAGGAGAGTCTAATAACCCTAGGGTCCCGCTACTATGGGGACTTTAACCCTTGATCAATAGGAGGGTTACCCACAATGACTTGACATGACTTGTTTACATTATAGAAACCCCTGATCGGAACATCGAGGCATGACATGACTCCATTACATTACAAACACTTCCCGAAATAAACATTGGGGTACAATACATAAGATATACAAATACATCCCGAAGTTACAATTACATCAACACTTTACCCACTGATGTTGTTGTTCAAAGGTGAAACAATGAAGATAAGTTTTCAAACATTTTTCGATAAATTCAGTCTGACCATCTGTTTATGGGTGACACCCTAAACTCATCTTCAGTTTGGTGCCAGTGTGGTGAAATAGTTATGTCCAAAAATGACTTATGAAAGTTGCATCGTGATCTGAGACAATAGAAGAAGGGATTCCATGAAGACGAAATATCTGGTCCATGATAATTTGTGTGACTAAGGAGGTGGTGTATGGATGATCGAGGGCACAAAAATGACTATATTTGGAGAGGCGGTCAACCACAACCAAGATCATTGTCTTCCCTCCATATTTAGGGAGCCCTTCAATGAAATCCATCGAAATATTTGCCCAAATCCATGTAGGGATGGGAAAGGATTCTAGCAATCCTGGAAGGAGTGTTGTTTCACCCATGTGGCACTGGAAGGTATCACATTCAGCCACCATCTATTGAATATACCTTTTGATTCCATTCCAAAATAAGTTATGGTGTTCCCACTCATACGTTTTGAGGAACCCAAAGTGCCATGTCGATGGAAAAGCATGGAGTTCATAGAAGACAAACTATTGAAGATATATGTTATGGGGAAGCACTAGGTGACCCTTGTATCTCAGAGAAGCACCATCCTAATATTAATGTGGTACAACATAAGGGTTATTGGCCAATTGTTGGATGATTTCAGATAATGAAGAGTCATTGACATAGGCTTGTTGAACAGATTGAAACCAATTTGGAATATGCATAGTAATAGCTGAAAGAGAAATGTAGTCATCAAATATGCGAGAAAGAGAATCCCCCACAAGATTTTCCTTACCAAAAATTTGTTGTAGATCCAAGGGAGTAGTCACTAGTAGAAAAGTGAGATAGATGACTATGTGACTAAAAAAATTAGTCATGTGATTATTTGTAAGCTAAAAATTACTAAATTATAGCAACACAACTAAAAATGACTAATTTAGTCATCGGATAAAAAATACTTAGGCACACAATTACAAATGACTAAATACCCATATTGACTAAAACAAACTAAATACTCCTATTAATTGGCATTTCATCATTTAGATATTAATATATATTAGTTTTTATGATATATATATCCCTATGGTTTCTAATATTATTACACCATTAATATACATTATTGTGTAGTGGTCAAGTCAAAATTTAGCATGTTACCGTTCCTTGTATATTCCATCGTAATACCAAGGAGTCAGTGTCATGCCATTCAGTTGGTTGCACTTGTAGCGTCCATGTCTCGTTTGGCCAAAGCCATCTCTATTTCACAATTTCGACACCTAGTTGAAGTTTCCACAAGTAAAGGCATATTATGTCATGTCAATTTAAATTTGTCAATATTGCATCCTTTGATGAAATTGTATATCATATCCTTCATCGATTTTCTTGCTCTGCCTATGTTCAAAAAGTTAAAAATAGCTCCTTAGACACCTCTTTCCAAAAATCACTCTTGACCTT
This sequence comes from Pseudotsuga menziesii, assembly GCA_001517045.1. Classification (NCBI taxonomy): domain Eukaryota; kingdom Viridiplantae; phylum Streptophyta; class Pinopsida; order Pinales; family Pinaceae; genus Pseudotsuga; species Pseudotsuga menziesii. Next base: position 288,225 of record LPNX010774346.1, read on the forward strand.
CTTTTTTTTAGGAGAAAAAGACCCCCCTTTTTATGCATTATAAATCTTTTTTTTAAGAATACTTTTTTCTAAGGCTTATCTTTGTCAATTTATTAATACTCAAAATATGTAGTGTGGTATGTTTTTTACTTTTCTTTCAAAAATAAAATTAACATATATAGTTTATAGATTATATATTGTTAATATATTAATACTATATAATATATAATATTAATATAATATAGTTATTTTATATTAATATTAATATTTTATTTTATAGTTTTTTTATATTACTATTAAAATTTGAAAAAAACAAACATAAGATTTTTTTCAAAGGGATTAAAATTTGAGTCACTCTCTCCCACTTCAGGGGAGAAAATTTGGGGGAAACAAATTGGCGAAAAAATTGTTGGGGAAAAGAAATTGGGTGAGTTTTTCCTAATGTTACTCCAGTTTATAGTGAATTCGAAGGTTTCTGATTTTTGGATTCCACCCTTAGCACAATCTATAATTATACTAGTCTCGGAGGAGCTTCATTGTCATCCCAGTGAGGTCAACAACTAGTACAGTTCAATATTTACCTGGTAACTTCAAATTAGGTTTTTAGTGTTCTCTCCCATTGTTTATTTTTTTTATCTTCTTACTTTGAGGGATAATCTAGGTGGTTTTGCTAATAATCTATATTGGAATATTGTGTAGGTTAATTCCCCCCCTGATTGGATTAGGAGGGATGAACAAGGTGCCTAGATATCTATTATATATGATTATGAATAATCGTAGTTCCAAAAATGCTTGGAGACTCTTGGATATTGGTGGTGTGGATTGTTAAAAGGCGACAGTTCTTTGACAATTACATATTCTTCAAAAACAGGGTACTTTCATGTAGGTTCTTCATGTCTTTTTATTTCTCTGGTACTTTTTTTAATCTTGACTTCTATTTTATTTTTGGATTGCATCGAAAGGGCCATTTATATTCAAATGTTATGGCCATTTACTTAAGAAAGAAGTTTGGTTACAACATATCTACCATGAATTGAGGACTACCGTAGAAGTACCAAGAGAATTATGATATCTAGATCAGTGGATGCTTCAGATCAAGGATATGGTGTGAACAACCGTTTTCAAAGCTACGCATACATTCCATTTATGATTGCGTTATAGGCATATAGTCATTGATGTGTTTTAACCATTGCACCAATAACAGAGCAGCATAGTTGTCATGATGATTCAGAACAACCAACAATAGCAAGGGCATAAGCACCCAGTCGAACAAATTCCCTAGACAGAATCCATCGATATCTTGAAAGTATTTTCTTGAGTTATCTCTATCATCCCCCATTAATATTTTGATTATTTCTCTTTTCTGGTGTATTTTTAATATTAGAAAGCTTGAAAGGAAAATAGGGTAGGAACCTACACATATGAATTAGCTATATTTGAAATAATTCTCATTCTCATTTATTCAAAACTACTGCTGGTAGCTCAGGGGATTATTTATTCTCTATAGCGGGCTCTAAGAATACATGAAAGTTTATTTTCTTTGCTTGTTACCACTCAATACTCATTATCTATGGAATAATCCAAATAATCCAGTGCGAATACCCATATTTTCACAATAGAAATATAATAGATAGATAAAAACAAGCTCTGTTGTTTCTTGTTTGTTGTTGTGACCAGATTTCAAAACCTTATCATTTGATCTTTTATGTTGAAAACAAGCATTGATCATCGCCAAAAACATGAAAAAAATATAGGGATGATCATAACTTGTTTTTATCATGCAACATAAAACACCCTAGTATATTATCTAGGAAAGGACTGTTGTTCCCTAATTACTGCAAATTTGTGATTCTATAATCAATTCTATTAACGATAGTTGTTAACCTTTATTATGTGTATTTCTCCTTATTCATTTGACATTTACTACAAAATGATTATCGTGAAGAATTTTTTCAACATGGAAAAAATGAATGGTTGATCAGTGTTTATTAGTGTTTTTTTATCATGCAACATAAATCACACCTACAGTCTAACATGTATAGATTTGTTGTGCACCAACTGTTGTTCCTCATGCAATTGGTGCTCAACAATTATGTGCATAAATTCCATTTGATTAGATAACATACACTAGTGAGGGTTGGCCATTAGAGTCAAGTCCTCTGTTATAATGCTACATGTCAATCAATGTTCCTACTCTATACCACCTTGTCACATTTACATTTCCATGACGAGTAATGATTAAATAGAGATATTCCTTGGAAATCATCTTTTATTGTATTATGGTTAGAGGGAAAACTAGTGGTTAACCAATGCTCAAGCCAAGCATGCAGTTATGTGACCAGATTAAAAGCAGTGTCATAGGTTTGTTTGTGACTATACAAGCAATTGATTAACATTATGTCAAGAAGTTCTCCCTTCCTAGTAGATCATGCATCAAAATTTGTGCAAGGTATGGATCCTCCTCGGGTTGACTCTCTTACTCTACTTCCTCAATTTTTAGAAATTTGTTTCTTGTTTCTATGAAACAAATCCACTTATAGTCTGAGTGAAATACAAAACAACATAAATATTTTTCGATAAATGAACCCCAAGGACCATCGATTCACATACCCACAGCTCATTTTTGCAGGGTATGTTGGGCTACAGGGAAGACCTGGGTTTTATACTTTAACTTCGCACCAACAAAAAGACCCATAGTGTTGGCCCTTTCGGCAACAACCTGCAAATAGGTTGCAGTCTCACCCGAAACAACTATGGGGTGCCGTAAGAATCAGGTTTCTGCAAGAAGAAGAGGGATATTACTGTACCTTTAGCATTAACAACAAATAATTATACCAAACAGAGCTTTGATATTCACTTAATTAGATTCACAGTTAGATAACAGACTTTTCTTGCTTAACCCTTAACTGGGAATTCACAGCGAAGTTAATATTTAACAGTTATCTTACTTTAGCATTCACCTACTTATCAAAAGCATCAAAACATAACAGAAACCACACAAAAGAACCACAACACAAGATATAACGTGGTTCACCCCCAATGTAGGGGCTACGTCCACAAAACTACACTTTTATTCCACTTCTTACAAAACAACAGTTCTGATCTGCGCACTCAGCAGCAGATCCATCCTTCAATTCTAACTGCGCACTCAGCTGCAGTTCCTTTCTTACAATATCTAAGCTGTGCACTCAGCTGTAGTTCCTTCCTTACAAAAACCCTCTGCGCACACAGCTGTAGAGGTCGTCCACGCACACAGCTGGGACTTGACCTTAAAACCCAAACATAGATCTAACTTCTTCGCATCATACGATCCTCATTTCATTCAATGATCTTGACATCTTTACATGAGTGCCTATTTATACAAGTGCACTATTACAAAATCATGGGCTTACACCCGAAAATTATGGACAATTACAAAAAAGAGGGCTTTGACTCAACCCCGACACCCCTAAGACTATTTTGAGTCGCAACTCTGCTTACAAGCTTCCACAAAAACCATGGAGTTACCAAAATTAGTGACTGTTAAGGCATGCGCCCCAACAGGCCCCTAAGACTCACCAGTGTCCCGTCCCGGGACACTCTGCTGCTTGTCTGGTGGGTGAATCTTGTTGGCGAAGATAGTAAACTGCTGTCGGCTGCTTGCTCCTTCTCTACTAGCTCCTTTTGTACTTTGTCAAGTTCTACATCCGTCTGCATCTTTGTAACCATCATCTTTAATTTTCCTGCCCTCGTGCTCCCTTATATGCCTGTCATCATCGTCATCCCTTCTGCTATTTCTACCACGGCCTTAGCTTGCTTGATCCTTCATCCTTTCATCCTTAGCAGACTACCTATGTTCCTTATGCTGCTATCTTCCTTTGCAATATTTATGATGGTCATGGGAATCAAAAGCTATCAGTGACTCCATCCCTCGAACTGCCTCCCGTCCATGTCCTATCGAACATTTGACCATCCACAACTTTGGGTCCTTAACAGACGGTACCCCTGTGATTGCATGCCAATGTACTTTTGCATAAGACAAAAAACATGCCTCCATTCTACTGAGCCAGGAATATACATCTCAGGATCCTCTGGAGTCTTTCCTGAGGGTTTGTGCCTTTCTTCGTTCCATTTAGAGCGAACTTCTGCCTTAAATTTCTTCCTGGTTGAACATGTCTGCATAGGTGGATGCAGCACTGGGGGAGTTTAGATGCAGGTGGATTGCTAATAATGTTCTGCAGACCTCTCATCCTGAACTCTCATAACAATTCCTGGACTTCATAATCATTCGACATGGTCTTAACTGTAAACTCAAGAAAATGCATAATGCAGGAGTCACAGGCCTGTGTGGCTTCTTATAGAATCCCACGACAAAATCTGCCATCATGGTGCATTAAGGACACCAAATCTGATGGAGCGGCGGTAAATCCTATTCACATAGTGCTAGATTTTCCCAAAATCTCATTATTACAAGCAGTTAAGGCAACTCACGTGCCAACGCCACCAAATCTAGTTTGTCCCATAAGTCATATTTTAGGCTGCGACAAACCTTTCTTCTTCGACACAACCACTAACTTCAGCTTCGACACAAGTGCCAACCGAACTTCAACCTTCAAACTTCGACAACCTTCAATACTTCGTAGCTTTGAGAATAGCTTCATTATAGTCTAGTACCCAATTTCAATTATTCTTGGTACTTAGACTCTCCTTCTTGCTGTTACTTCTGATTAGGGGGTCCAGGCTTGTCCCTGTACTTCTTTAATCTACTTCCATTCACCATGGAAAGTAAAATTTCTCCATTCAATTTAGCTAACTGGACTGCACCACCATCAGTAACTTCCTGAACTATGTATGGTCCTTTCCAATGTGTTTTGAATTTACCTGGGAACTTCATAAATTTACTGTGGTACAAGAACACAAGATCACCAATCTGGAATTGCTTCTTCTTAATGTGTCTATCATGCCATGCTTTTTCTCTAGCTTTCTATACTTGCTGCTAGAAACCTGCAATGAATCTGTCTTCCCCTAGTTCTAGCGTCTTTGCCATCCTTTCTTTCAACATAGCTGGGTCATCCATCTCTGTGAAGGCAGATATTCTGAGGCTAGGAACAATGTACTCCATGGGCATAACTGCTTCTTGTCCATAGACTAGCCTAAAAGGTGTATGGCCTATCAACTTCTTGCAAGTGGTTCTATAAGCCCATAGTACTGCTGGGATTCTAAGATCCCAATCATTTCTATTAACATTACAAACCTTTGTCAGAGCATGCTCAAGGATCTTGTTAAAGGATTCGACAGTTCCATTTGCCTGAGGGTGGTAGGCAGTACTCTTCTGATGATATACTTGAAATTCTTTGGTCAATGCTTCAATAGTCTTATTTAGGAAATGTGATCCTTGATCACTCATAAGAATTC
>LPNX010774346.1:293632-333395 GCA_001517045.1 Pseudotsuga menziesii
TAAGATATTATCGAAGATGAACTTCGCAGCTGTAGCAGCGCTACAATTATTAACTGGTTGAGCTTCGGCCTAGCGAGTAAGGTAATCAGTCGCTGTAATAATGTATCTTGCTCCAGATTTCTTTGCAGGGGGATTGATTGGTCCCACAAAATCAATAGCCCATTTGTCAAATGCTTGTAAAGTTACCTGTGGAACCAAAGGCATCTCATCCCTCCTGGATGGTTTGCCTATCCTTTGACAGATATCGCAGCTGTGGAAATACTCTCTTGCATCCTTATGAATTGTAGGCCACCACAATCCTACTGTCAGAATCTTCTGAGCTATAGCTTTTCCTACATAGTGACCTCCTGCTACTCCCGAATGTGCCTCAGCCAAGATCAATGGCTTTTCGTGCTCTAGGACACATCTGCGTAGTATTTCATCTGGTCCCATCTTATATAGTTGTCCTACTATCAAGGTAAAGTCAGCTGCTCTGACCACCAACTGCTTCTTCTGCTATGTCGTCATCTCAGAGGGTGGAAAACCTATAGAAAAGTACTGAACAATATCTTAAAATAGTCATCAACCATCTGTATGGAAAACAACTGGGCATCAGGAAGACCTTCATCCAAACTAGTGGGCTCTTCTCCTGACTCGAGCCTCGACAAGTGGTCAGGCCCCAGGTTAAGTCTCCCTGGTTTAACTATGATCTCGAAGTCATACTCCTAAAACAGAATCAGCCATCTGCATATCCATCCACCTAATACAGGCTTGTTAACCAAATACTTCAAAGCAGAATGGTCATTGAACATCTTGAAATGCGATCCTAACAGATAGTGTAGAAACTTCTGCAAGGCATAAACCATAGCTAGACCTTCGCGTTCTGTCATAGTATAATTCTTTGTTGCTATGGACAATTTTCTGCTTGCAAAAGCAATAGGGTGATCAATATTACCGTCACCTGATTGAGCCAATACTACACCTAAAGCAATGCAAGATGCATTGACATGAACATGAAACTCCCTATTCCAGTAAGGGAATACTAGGATAGGGGCAGTTACCATCTTTTCTTTCAAAATGTCCAAGCTTTCCTGACACTTAGGTGTCCATTCAAACTTAATATCCTTCTTCAACTTCTTCTCCATAGGGGTTGTGATCTGAGCCCATCCTTTGATAAATTTCCTGTAATATCCAGTATGACCAAGCGTAGTGCGAAGTTGCTTAACAGACTTCGGAGGTGGCAAGTTCACAATGATGGCTATCTTCGTAGGATCCACCATCAATCCTTGCTTGCATACAATATGACCTAGCAGAATTCCAAAAGGTGCACAAAAGATACACTTCTTCAGGTTCAATGAAATCTGGTGCTATCTACACTTGTCCAGCATAAGCCTTAAGCTAGCTATATGATCTTTTAATAAACCAAAGATAGTCCAATCATCAAAGTAAACTTCCAAGAACTTATGAATGAATTCCTTAAATGCAGATATGACTACCCTGGAAAACATAGTAGGTGCATTCTTCAGTCCAAAAGGCATAACTGTATACTAAAAGATCCCATTTCTGTAGCAAATATTGTTTTATGTCGATCCTCTAGAGCAATTCTGATATGATGGTAACCTTAAAATCCACCAGTAAAAGAATACACTTCTTGACCTCCGACATTGTCTAAAACTTCATCTGTAAAGGGAGTAGGAAACGGATCATGTAAGCAGGCATCATTCAGCTTCCTGAGATCTACACAGATTTGGATTTCTCCCTTGGTCTTCTTTTCTTGTACCACCATGGGGATGACCCATTCTAACTCTTCGACAGGCTCAATGATTCCTGCTATGAGCATCTTATCTAGCTCCACCCTGACTTTTTCTTTATACTTAGGGTTCAGCCTATAAGGGCACTGTTTCACAGGCTTCGCATCTGATTTCAAAGGGATTTTTTTCACTCCTATATCACCAAGGATACCTTTCATTTCTGAGAACTTCATCGGAAATAGGTCCTGATACTCATGGAGAATTTGGGTCACTTTGCTTACCGTTTCTTCATCCCAATAATCTCCAATAGTAGCATACTTAGGCATTTATTCTGACCCAATGTTTACGTGCCTTGTTTTCAAGGAATGAGTCACTTCAGGTGCTTTGATTACTAGTCCATGTACTTCGCAGTGTCCTTCTGACTCAGGAATTTTAATATTGCGTGGGTCATCATCCTCGTCAATTGCGAGGTTATAACATTCTACTGCATTAGCTTCTTGTGCCTTCCAATCAGGTTGGTGCTCTACTATTTATTTATCATCAAACACCTTTGTATGGATCAACCTAATAGCTGTGTCTAAAGCAGGACAAACCTCATTAATAGAAAATGTAAGCACAAAACTATCAACAAGACTATCCCCAACTTACAGTACCATGGCGAAGCTCCACCTCCGCATACCAGTTCTTTGCTATAGGTTCCAGAGTGTGCACAAACCTATGTACCCATTCTTCATGAGGTACATGCTTCCATGCTTCATAACATTGCTCCAAATGTTCCTGAGGGCTAGTCTTACCATTAAATCTGCTTCGCACCTCCTGAGGTTGATCCATGAATCTCAGGCGAAGGAACTTTTGACAAACTTCTCAACTCTAAATATACTTCTTATGACCATTCCACCATCTAGCAGCTGTGGCTCTAAATACTGAATCTAGAGTTTGCATTTTCTGTGAATCTGGTACCTGCTCTAAAAATTGCACAATAAAATCTGTTGGGTCTATCAAGCCATCAAAAATAGGTAAGACTCTTGTCTGTGAGCTAAGCCATCTGAGGGACTTGGTAATTCTTGCACATCGATGTCCATGTAGTTCATAAAGTCTATTATGCCAATTCTCTAAACCTTCATCTGAATCAGTCATGCAAGAACTATCACACTTCTAGTCCATTATACCTTTCGGAGTAGGGTTAACATAGTCTTCTTCTTTAGCTGTGATGTCGTAGATATGATCTCGAATATCCTAATCTTCGTCTCTGACTGGCTCTGTGTACCTTTCTCCTTGAGAAGGGTCCAAGGGTACTATAACTCTCAAGCCTTTTCCTTCAAAAGTCATCTGCCTGTTTTTAAGGTTGATTACTGTAGAATTCTCCATTGCCCATTCAATTCCTAGCAACGCTGGATAGGGGTTGCTATCATCAATTATTTCAATGACTTCAAAATCTGCTAAGGTACTAACTCCATCAATGTCTACTGGGACACTAGGGAATCTTCCTAGGGGTACAATCTTTTGCTGATTGGCTAATCTCAACTGTATAGGGGACCATTCAAGGGTAGGCTTTCCCATTTTTTCCCATGTTTGCTTAGTTAAGACATTTACTTCTGATCTCAGGTCTAAAATAATATCTGTCATGTCATACTCTCCTATCTGAGCATGCAATCTCATTTCTCTTCCAGTTCTTCTAACTCTATTGACAGTTTTTTCTTTACTAGAGCTTCGCTGAGGTTCTCAAGAAGCAATAAATTTCTGTAACTCATTTAAAGCATTCTGATTTCTTAAGAGATTCATACAACTCTTTAAAAATGATGACAGTGTACTTACTTTATCTGTTGAAGCTTCTTGAGACTGCGACTGCTGTTGATGCTGTAGCGCGGGTGCTACTGTTGTGCTCGGATCAAAAAAGTCTTTTTTGGCTTCCATAAATGTTTCTTTTTCTCTTCTCACATCAAAGGTTGGAACTTTGTCTGGGGTCTTACGAACCCAAGCCTCGTCAGGCTGTTTCTCCTTATTCTGCACTTGCATCGTAGCTCCACTCCTTGTAACAACATTAATGGCTGGGACATGACTTTGCTCTACAGTAATCATCTGAATATTCTGAGGAGAAGCGCTATTTATTTCTTGTATCTTTGCTATCAGCTGTGGGCATTGTTCAATGACATGATCTACTGCTCTGCAATATCGACATGCCGTAGTTGGGTTCTGACAGTCTCTAGCTAGATGTCCTGCCTGATTACAGTTATAGCACACAACCTGGCCTCGACCTCTTCCAGGAATACCACCACGACCATGACCTCCAAAAGTACCTCGACCTACTGTACTACCACGGTAACCATATCCATCATTACCTTGTGCATCGTTTTGTACCCTATAAGCATTGTATGTTTGCTCTCTTATAAGGTCAAAGCTGCGATGTTCCTCTTCGTTGTGTCCAACTAACTTACAGAACTTGCAATAGGGATCCTTAGGTACTTGCACATATCTTTGTAGCAGATAGCAGTCTTCAGGTCGATGCTAGCAAGATGTTCTACAAATCTCACAATATAGAACATTAGGGTTAAATGGGTTTGGCGCACCAGTATTCAGGTAATTTCTTAGTGCAGGACATTGTTCCTTGTCATGACCTTCTGTCCTACATCGTGTACACCACACCTCTTCATGAATAGATTTCCATTTTTTCATGTCGCACAGCTCCAAAGCCATTTCTGCTAACTACGCTTGTATTTGAGCTATGCCAGAATTATCTTCGACAGGAGTTGTCTCCAGTTTCATGGCAATCTCCAAAGCCTCTTGCTGATCCGCAACCTTCTATTGCATGAGTGGCATTCTAATATGAGGTAATAAGGCTGCAATGAACCATTCTTTATGCTGCGCTGGTCCAATAGTGAAACTAACTTGATCTAGCAGAACTTTGAACCTCTGATCAAAGTCCCAAACTGACTCACCTCGCCTTTACTAAATCTCTTTCAATTTAGTTATACACTGTGACTCTGACTTAGGCTTCTTGAACTCTTTGATCATCACTGCTTTAGTATCAGCCAAGACATGGTTCTGAGTATTGGAAAATTTCATAAACCAGGTCAAAGCTCGGTCTCTAAAAAAAGTGACCAGCTGCACTCTTCTTATATCTTGATCCATAATGTTCTTCGCAGTCCACATAGCTTCGCATAGAAACCAAAACTGTTCTGGATCCTTTGATCCAGTTCCTTTGAATACTGGGAGCTTAATACCATCAGTCATATGGGCCATAGTGGACTGAGGGGGGGGAGAACTTACTGGAGTAGACTGACCTGTGACAGGAATACTCAGGCTAGGGTTACTTTCGGACTGTGACAGGTTCTCAGGGGTAACAGATCTTTGCTACGGGGTTATAGGAGGGTTTCTAAAAGGGGTTTCTTCAGATTCAGGGTCTTCTGGCATATACTCAGTATTCTGGCCTAGGGTATAGGATTCTAGGTTTCTCTTGTATCTTTTACCACTTTGCTCATCAAAGTTACTTTCACTTCCAAACATAGGTTAGTAAAAATAAATCTAGCAATCTGATTCTATAAGCAATATGCCCTTCTCAGCCAAGAGCATTTTAATTTGCAGACTAAATGAATTTAGGTACTTACCCCTTGGTCCTTTGAAGAAATGCCTTTCATCTTCACTAAAAGAGGTACTTGTGTCGATGGAAAATTCTGTCACAAATGCTTCGAGGGTTTGCGTTGTCCAGAAATCGACAGCTCGTGATATCGCGTTATTCACTCTTTTCAATATGTTAATTCTTGCGGGGGTCTAGTCAGGAAACTGATCTTCCTTGAAGTTGGTCTTTCTTTCTGTCAACCTGGATAACCACTGGTGCAATTCTATGTGGATACTACTAAAGAAAATTTTGTAAATATCAGTAAAAATGTACCATTCCAAGAATTCTTCTGAGCTATGACGAGGATCCTTATTTTCTTGTTCCGCAAATTTCTGATAGGTAGCTTCAACCCAATCACCGATTTATTTTACTGAGGGCCTCCAAAACATAGCCCTTCAGGTCCGACGTAGATCCCTCTTCAAGCAGATACTGAGTTCAACCGGCAACGGAACCAATTTGTTGGGCTACAGGGTAGACTCGGGTTTTATACTTTAACTTCGCACCAACAAAAAGACCCACAGTGTTGGCCCTTTCGGCAACAACCTGCGAACAGGTTGTAGTCTCACCCGAAACAGCTATGGGGTGCCGTAGAATCAGGTTTCTGCAAGCATAAGAGGTATATTACTATACCTTTAGCCTTAACAACAAATAATTATACCAAATAGAGCTTCGATATTCACTTAATTAGCTTCGCAGTTAGATAACAGACTTTTCTTGCTTAACCCTTAACTGGGAATTCAAAGCGAAGTTAATATTTAACAGTTATCTTACTTTAGCATTCACCTACTTATCAAAAGCATCAAAACATAACAGAAACCACACAAAAGAACCACAAGACAAGATATAACGTGGTTCACCCCCAGTGTAGGGGCTACGTCCACAAAACTACACTTTTATTCCACTTCTTACAAAACAACAGTTTTGATCTGCGCACTCAGCAGCAGATCTGTCCTTCAAGTCTAACTGCGCACTCAGCTGCAGTTCCTTTCTTACAATCTCTAAGCTGCGCACTCAGCTGCAGTTCCTTCCTTACAAAAACCCTCTGCGCACACAGCTGCAGAGGTCGTCCACGCACACAACTGGGACTTGTCCTTAAAACCCAAACATAGATCTAACTTCTTCGCATCATACGATCCTCATTTCATTAGATGATCTTGACATCTTTACATGAGTGCCTATTTATACAAGTGCACTATTACAAAATNAAAAAGAGGGCTTTGACTCAACCCCGACACCCCTAAGACTATTTTGAGTCGCAACTCTGTTTACAAGCTTCCACAAAAACCACGGAGTTACCAAAATTAGCGACCATTAAAGCGCGCGCCCCAACAGGGTACTATGGATAATACCGACCCTGATTCTATTTGAATAAAACATTTGACTTGGTATAACAAAGCATAAATTTGCATTTTTTTCCAAGAGAAAATCCTACAAACTATCTCTAGTAAATAATTTTTTGGGTGTGAACATGCGCAATAGCATACTAGAGACTACTGATGTTTGCATCTGAATGGAATGGAGTTGAGTGATGACACCATGTGAATTCTTATTAAGGATATTTTCCATGCAATGTTAACTAATGATGCTGAGAGACCCTAGTTGTAAGCCCTTCAATGTGTGTTTTTTTCCATTAACTAAAAATTCCATTCAAATTTTAACAAAATCCCATAAGATGGGTCCAAGTGTGTGTAACCATTGAGCACCCAAAACCACATCACATTCGCCTAAGGGAAAGGTGAACATGTCAGAGCACAAGTTATAATATCCAATAGAGATACACACATTGTGACACTTCCTCTTGCAAGGTAAGGTGACCCCATTGGAAATCATAACTTCAAAGCTGGAGCAACGATGGACAAAATAGTCAGCCTATTTGGAGATCTGAGGGTCAATGAAGTTATGAGTGCTACCATAATCAATGAGTATTGTAAGAGGGAGCTTCTTGAAGAAATACTTGACCCACATGGTTTGTGGGGTCTTGACTCTAGATAATGCATCGAGATATATCTCTAGGTGGTCCTCCCAAGAAGGAGGGTTAATAGGCGGTTGTTGAATGTCTACCTGATCATCTACTGGAGCTTGAGCATCTTCACAAATTTTCGCTGTAGGCGGAGAATCGACATCCAAGAGATAGAATTTTTTTCTCAACACATCTATGTGTTTAGGTGAATTTCTCATCATAATTATAACAAATCCCCTTTTCTCTACGTGCACGCATCATGGTTTCAGACAAATGCTTGATAGGAGTGGTTCTAGGACCTAGCGTGATTGGAGGTCTTTGGGAAACCATATTTCTGAATTGATCAAAAGTGGATTTGGAGCATTGTTGAGCTATGATCTTGTCCTCTGACAACTTAGCCAAACCTAGTGCTTTCATCATTGTGTTGGGCCAGAATGTTTTAACCTCAGATCGAATTGCATCCTTTAGACCACTGATAAAACAACTCCTGTATAATGCATCCGACAATCCTTCTATGTGATTGGCCAGTTTCTCAAATTCCATCTGAGACTCTCTCACCATGTCAATTTGGTAAAGCATAGTGAGTGATTCTATGAGGTCATCAAAGCACTAGGGCTAAATCGTTGCAAAAGGAGTTGGAAAACATCTGTCCATTTTTTCTCTTCATGAGCCTTGATGTACCAACAGAACCATTGAAGGGTTTGATGTTCCAAATGAATGGATGCAATTCGTACTTTGTTGACATCAAAAATTTTATGCAGACTGAAATATTGTTATGCTCTTTATATCCATCTAGTTGGATCATCACCATTAAAGCACGGAAAATCAATATTAAACCCATGAAAATTGTTGGAACAAGAGAACCTAGTTTCTGCAGAAGACTCAAGATGTCATGTATTGTTCATGGATGAATGATGAATATGGAGGCTAATATTTTTGTCATCCAAATCTTGGATTTTGGTATTAAGGGCAACAAGTTCATCTTCCATTTGTTTGTTTACTTCTGCGTCGGTGACAACCATAACCATTATTTTTTTTTTAGGAATGGGTAGAAAAAAAATAGAAAATCTTTTAGAAAAGGAAAATTTGGAGTTGGGAAAGAATCTGATGGGTAATTGGAGTTTGACTATATTTCAGACACTTTCTAAGAGACAAGGAAGCAAGAAATGGGGATTTTTGGCTTCAGAAAGTGGAATTTGGGATAGGGTCCTCAAGAGAGGAAATATGTAGAATGGAACTGCATGGGTTCCATTGAATTTTTAAGGGAACAGAGCTAAAGCAAAGAAAATATGGAGAAAAAACATAAATTTATACTACTTTTTCTTTTTCTTTTTTTCCTTTTTTTCAATGGAATTGGTCTGTGATTGCTCTTTACAAACTTAATCTTCTATTTATCAAATGGAAATAGATATGGACCCCATTTATGTTTGGATTCCTAAAGGTTCATGGGATTCACTCTGCCACTAATGTTGTCTAACAACTTATGTATTGGGGTAGTACCCCTCACTCCACGAATCAGGTAAGACTGATAACTGCTTTTCACTAACGACAACTCTTGGTTTACCTGATAGGTGGGAACTAGTCAATCAAGTAGGGGTCGTTTCCCTTTCTGCTGGAAGGTCCTCTAAATGGCCAGCTACCTCAGGGTTCGTGTGGCACTCCTCGCAATGAGTTTTAGGGCTATGCCCATGTACTTCCCATACTTAAGAAAATAGGGTTATTCCCTGACCCAAACTTGCAATTAAAATGAACAATACGGATGCAAAGAAGAACAACTATTGCAATAATCATAGCGATGGAAAGCCACTGCAAATAGAAAAAAAATTGGAAGAAATTCCACCTAGCGAGCCCAAAAACCCATAAATAAAGCTAGGGTTTTGATACAAAAATTCAAAAATGAGAATAACTCGATCACTATTCCTTTGAATATCTATTATAACATGTTTCTTGAATCGGAACAACCACTTTGCATCTACTAGTGCAATGTGAACATAAATCTGGGCACCTCGTCAAAAGATATTTTATTTGCAATTTTTGCGGTCGCCACCGAAATTCAGAAAATAGTTGATTTTAAATCAGCAATATATCCACTTTCCAAACTACAAATGAGATGAGTTTTTTTTGAAACTATGTATTTTTGCAAGAGGAATTTAGATCTGCAACTTGTTTCTTATGAATCTGCACAAAAAGTTTCAGAAGTTGATTTGAAATTCCCCACCCCAATTTTTCCCTATTTTTTTTCCAAAAAGAAGAAAAAAATTCCCACTTGTGTCAAGGAAATTGCTCTAATACCATATGTGAGAAACCTCCTGCAATAAATAATGAAAATGCACGATATAACAAAAATAGAAAAACACAAAAGCAATTTTATTGATCGCGGACCACTTCAAGGGGGCAACCTCCTTTGAGTAAGCTTAACACAAATAACTCGTGGATGCCTTCATTGGCCTCAACATGTACTTATATACTAAGTCTAATCTAAACAACTATTACTCCCCGTGAATGTGGGATAATACAATATACTCATAGGATGACTTACAAAGCATATGCATCCAACAACAATATACTAAGAAGGCAAAGAGAAGGGCTGACACGGATTCCTAACATTTTTTCTTGATCAATTTTTTTATGGTGAAGGTTTTCTTAACGGTTTATTTTATAGTGAAAGTTTTTTTTACCAATTTTTTTTATGGTGGAAATAGTTTTAAAAGTTCTCTTGACTAATTTTTCCTAAGGTGAATATTCTCTTATCCAGTTTCTTCTAAGGTGAAGGTTCTCTTAACGATTTTTTTTTAAAGTCAAGGTTTGTTTGATCAATTTCTTGCAAGTATGTTAAGGTGATATTATGAAATTATATTTTTTTATTTCTTTTAAGATATTATATTTGAGCTAGATAGAGTTTCAATGTTTCAAATCAAGCTTTATTAAATAACTTGCAATTTGTTTTGAAGATAAAAATTTCAGTTTTTGTTATAAAAATGTATATTTTTTTGGAAACCTATATAGATTGAATAATCATTTCAATAAAAGAGAACACCAAAAGAAATATTATTGCACTTGATATGATTCCCTCCATAATGGAAAGCAAAAACTCAAATATTAAAAAAAACTTGCAAATATTGGAGAAATACATATTGATGGTGCCAAATAGAGATTTGTATCCTAATGTTGATGAAATGAATGTTGAAAATAAAATTCAATAACAAGAAATCGAACCATGTATGTATATATTATAAATGTTTAATGATACAATAAATGATTGTTATTTTGAAAATACTTTGTAAAAAACATATAGATATGTGTCTCCTAATGTTGATCAAAATGTTGAAGACATTGTCGAAGCCCATAATGAAGCGGAAATCAAGTCAACCACGTGAAATCTATGTTTTCTTATATTTCTAATTTAGTATATTGGACATGCTAAATTTAATTTAATTGAAATATACAAGCATTATCAACATTGAATATGAAATGTAAGGGGAAGCATGAGCAGGAGGGATCCTTCTTGATCATGATGGGAAAAATCTAGAAACTTATGGATGGGGCATGGGAACCATGAAAAATAACCAGGAAGAGAGATATACATTTTATATGGCTTTGAAAATTATTGTTTCATATGGAATCCAATAGATTATAATCCTTGGTGACTCTTAGCTAATCATTTTGTAAGCTATGAGAAGGTTATTTTCTAAGGAAACAAAGGAAGGTAGACTCTAGCTCTGAATCATTAACCTCTTAAAAAATATTAGAGCTCTCAATATTCTCCACATTTGGAGACATAAAATAATGAGTGAGGATCAACTCACCACTCTCTCCCGTCAATTTGGAAAACATTTTTTCAGTAAAAAAAATGGGAGCCACCTTCAACGAAGGTGGCTCCCCTAGATTTATTAAATTGAAATGGTATGGACATATCACATAGGTGCGATGTGGTTCAGTAGGAAATAATTAAGCATTCCATGTATGAGATGAATTCTCCTCTTTACTCCCTGCATGGGAGAACTTTCTTAATCTTTGGATTTATCTTGGATGGATTTGCTTGTTCATTATATGGATGTTTCTATGAATTCATGCGACGAATTTGGGAATTTTTAGGGATTAAGCTCTACTATAGAATTGAGGAGTCACAAATATATTAGATCCACACAACAGTCAACTTCGACGGGTTTAGAATTTATTGTGACAAGTCTGAACCTCGACACAAACTCGACAGGTATAGCACCTCGACATGCGTCATCGACTTCAGCATCTCACCATGACTACGACAGATTGTTTCTATTTCTTACAGTCGTATGTAATGGTTGAACTTCTATACCGTTCTAACTTATGTGTTATTGAACATAATGGGTAGACACCCAAGCATCTCAGCACTCTATATAAGCATGTACACTATTGTGATATACAATCAATCAATTAATCAATCAACTAAGAGAGTATTTTTCATCATACAGTAGTAATAAAATAACAGAGATTGGTTTGAATTCTTGCATTTTTTCTGTGTGTGTGTAGTGTATTTCCTATTTTGATTATTCTTAATATGTTTCTGCCATAAAGTGCTCTATTCATTCAATCAAAATTTTGTCCCATGTTGTGTGCCTAGGCATCCAGATCACTATTGCGTGAAATGTAAAAATGGTAAGGGTTTTGGTCTATAAAGTGTCAAACTCTCGAAATTATGGGAAATTGTTGGGTGGTTTTCTTATTGTTTTTGGTTATTTTTTTAGTAGTGGATGAGTTGTTGAGGAGGTTGTTTTATGGAGTGATTGTGAGTTGTTGGGAGGGATTTTTGCTTCTCAAAAGGTGTTGGGTTTTGGGGCGCCAAGATGGAAATATTTCCCCATGTATTTGGCCTCTTCTTTCCTTTTGAAAGAGCCACATGAACTTGATGGAAGAATGGGCACCCTTATCCCATATAAAGACATGATTTGTTGGGAGTGTGACCTGTTGGATGTGCATACAAACATTAGGGAGATAAAAACTCCAATGCAAACCTTGAATTCTAGGATGGAAGATTTCATAGCCAAAGTGGATCAAGGGAGTTCTCATGCTACACAAATGGATTATCTTATAGATGATATAGATATCCAAGCTAAAGTTTTGAATTCCCAAGTGGAGTGTTTAACACTCAATTATGAATCTCATGAGTAAATTATTGCACGAAATCATTCTAGACAATCTCACTATGTGGGTTTGTGATGTATGTAAGGATCTTTTGTTCTCTAATCAACAAGATAAATGGTTGAAATTTGAATCTCATTGGGATCAAAAAATGAGATGCAAGGATGACAGGATTGTTGCAGTTTTTGTAGATTCACCATCTTTATGTAGTTTTTTTTTGCTAATATATTAGGACAATATGTTATATTATATAGTACTATCTTAGTTTTTTTAGGAATTTTGTGTTAGGAAACGATTTTGGTCATCTTATGGCCATGGGAGGGACTAATAATTGAAATACTCCTTAGTAAATTTTGGCTTTGTACTACTTTCATGGTTTTTTTCATAACTTTTTAATACAAAAATATTAATATTTTTTGTGTAAAATACGAATTGAAGATGAAATATTGCAAAACATCGATAGTGACAAATTTGGGTTCAAAAGACGAGACCATATTATTCTCAACGGATTTGTGAAACCTTTCCAAAATTGAATCAGTGGCACCACAACATCAAAATTTTAGATGATTGTTAGTGTCCAAGAAGTTAAAAGAAGCTAGATAATTCTTGGCTATTCAAAAGAAAAAAAACTATTGAAAGGTGAAGCAAAATGTGTTTGAAAATATCGTCGATGCAATAAAAATTTTGGAAGATACAGAAAAGAATATATTAACACTGCACATAGAGAAATACAAACAATAATTATTTCATCTAGAACTAGAAGAAAAACACTTGACAAGACAAATTGTAAAAGAAATAGGAAGCTCACGAAAAACATTGTACACATAACAAATTGTGATTGCAAATAGATAGACAACCCTACAAAGTTACACTTGAAGAAAGTGTTAAAGCTATGGTACATGAATATTCGGTAAAAAGTCGCAATTTTCACCAAATGTAATGGGTGTGATATGAAAACAAGTATCACAAAATGAGTATGGAACCTATTCAAAACATATATTTGATATGACTCAAATACAAATTTTCAATAAATTCAAAGAGTATTCTTAGTGAAGTTAATATGCCAGTAAATACATTTGTACAACAAAAATCATTATATATTAGGCCTATCACTGCCCATGACACATGTTGGTGTTGATGTTATCATGTGTAATTTGAATTATATTATGACACTTTTCTTCATTTAATTAAAATGTTTTGTCCAAATTCACCTCCTCCTTCCATAATCCATGATTTCATATCTAAAATTATATGCGAAAGAGAAAGTGACGGATTCTTTTACCATAAAAATGTGTCGACAAAAAAATATGCGCTCATTGTGGAAATCTAAATTTATTCCACTCAAAATATTATATTGATAAAAATCAATTGTTGTCAAATCTAACAGTTGATTGGAAAATATATGAATATATCAACTATGCTCCAAATGATATAGGTTCTACAAATGTTCTTTCCAAAAGAATTCATTTGTGAGAGGATAAAATATGTGTGACATATCTTTTGAAGAAATTTGAAAGATAAATTTTCAAATACACCAATCATTCACATAGAGCACAATGGCAAGACCTACAATTCAAACAATCTCGTGAATTTTTTCCACCAGGGACAATTTTGTTGGTGGTTGATTTTGCAAAGAATTGCACATTTGCGCCACAAGAAGAGATACAAAGTGAATATTATAATTTTAACCAAGTTTCTATATTTGTCCAAGTTCTATATAGACATGATCAACACAATGCTGATAATGTGGAAAGAACCAATGACAATTAGCATGTGATCAAAGAATATCAATTTTATATCAGTGATGGTTGTACAAATGATACACATTTTGTACAATAGTCTTTTGATACTTTTTATGATTCAATGGTCATATGGATGTGCAAGTTAATTTAAATATTCATGATCTTTCTTTTGGTTATGTTTCCTTGATAGAAAATCAAACATTAAAGATTCTTGGAATTTATCTGAGACTGGTCATGGACAAGGAGAGCATGATGGTACAGGATATTGTGTAAAAAACCACTTCAAATGTTTTCACTAGTTTCATTGAAATCTAATCCATGAATGCAATGGACAGTTAAGAGATGTACGCAAGTGTGTACATATTTTGTTCTCGAAATTTTTATTAATTTTAAATTTAAAAAACAGTAGTTATAATTCTTGAATTTGAATTTAACATGTATACTAATATTAAATGTTGTATAAAAATAAATCCTAGATGACACTAGCACCACAAATGGGACTATATATTTGCACGCGATTAGAACAAAATCCTTCCAAAATGTGTTTTCATTTGATAGTAAAAAGAAATCATGCTTTTGTCAAATTTGCGTAGAGGACATTGAATCCACATAGGTTTATGAAAACATGATGAACAATTATGTTAAACCCTGGAAACATACAAAAATTAATCAAAAGGGGAAAATTCCAATCACAATCCTAGTCGAGTTAGAACCAAAGAACATTGCAGTATCAATTGATGGTGATAGAATTTATGATCTTATTAGAGAAGGTAAGAATACAAATGTCTGATTTTTTTATTATTGTTTTCAAATATTGTTCATTGTATATAATTGCATCGATAAGTGCTTTCTACAGCCCGAGTGGGTAATATGTGTCACGTCTGTCACATTGATGTGGCACATGTTGATCAAACAAACTATAAACCAGCTATCTAGGATCCAAAATTTCAATCCATAAAATCACATTTATATAAATATATAAGATGAAGTTTCAATGTCAAAATTCAATTCAAAGTTTATCAATTTCAAAATCTAGATGAGCTAGCAATTTCAAAGTCCACATCAATTTCAATGGTTCAGACTATATAGATGAAGAATAACCATTTTTTAATTTTAGTTCCAAGTGTTACCAGTTGAAATGGCAGTCCAATCCACTGACAATCATATGTGGAGAAAGTAGCCACTATTTTTATAGATGATTTTACCACACCTTGTAGATCACATCTTTATGGCCTTCTATGTCCCTCTACAGAATCCTTGGACCCCCCTCTCTCAAATTATACTTTGATGTCCCAAGAAAGTCCCCCCAAAACACATGTTTATGTGTATACACGACTTTTAAACCAATACCCATGTGTACACACAGCTTTTGAGCCAATACCTGCGTACATTGGAAAATATGCACAAAGACAAAAAAAATCGGAGTTTTCCTCATAGTGATCCGGATTTATGTAGGAACACAACATAATACACAAATAACCATAAAAACAAATATTCAGTGGAAATAACACTTTATTTCATTAATATCAAAGAACTGAAACTTGTTTACAGACACGATGGAAATAAACTAGTTAGAGTGTTGGTAGCTCATCTCTGAGAAGAGATGTGGTGGCTACATGCCTCTGAAATATGTGTTACAATGAGGCTAGAATGCCTATATATTATTGAGAAACAATGGAAAACCATACACATCCAAAAATCTAGCCCGTAGGAGGTCAAACGCTAAAATGATGGGCCCCATTGGGTAACTTGGTACATCAATTTCTCGGGGTCGTAACTTTTGCATACTATCTTCGTTTGATGCACATGATACATTGTTAGAAATGTCTATTCAAGGACTACATACATTGTAGAAAATATTAAGATTGAAATGGACTCATACTTTCTTAACCATTTGATAGCGAAAAAACATCGTTTAGGGCCTCAAAACAGCTTCGGAAGTTTAGGACCCGAAAACTGCCAAAAATAATAAATTGTGCTACAATTAAGGAAACTGAAGAATTGAAAGAAACAATGGTGGGGGTCCAAGTGGAATAGGAGGATGGCCACCAATATCCCCCTCGATCACATAGAGTCTCGAATAACTTGACTCTTGGCCTTCCATATTCCTTGAGAACGCTCAGCCTCGACCTTACATTGCCTATTACAGGGCTATATATTGAGCCTCTTGGATACATTGAAGGAGGAGAATTTTGAGAGAAAGGAAACTACAGTTCATTGTTGCCTCACTTTTTTATGCTTGATTCTGCATCCCTTTCTCCCTTTGGAGCACACAGTGCTGCCCTTCCCAATATTTCCTTTTCTTTGTAAGCTTTTCATTAAGATGGAGGATTGAAGTGGTGGAGGACTAGGTGGAGGAGTCACTTTCTCTAGTTCGATGAAGTAATGACATAGTTTGTCACTGTTCTATCTCTATTTTTATTAATAGAAATATCCATTTCTTGTCCAATACATCTACATAACTATGAATATTTTGTCCATGGATGTAGTCATTTGCTTATACATGATGGTTTATATATGCTAGAGTAGGCCTAACACTTTGATATATACAATGCTTGTCTTGTTTTCTGTTGTTGAGAGCGAATTGTGAATACAAGCATTTTGGAAAAGCTCAGCGAGGATCTACATCAACTGGCATAAGGTATGCTTCATATCCCTTAGTGTTAGATGCATTTATTTCTCTTTCTTATTGGAATGTATTGATTTATAGTGTCATTCAGTCTATTGTGGTCTACCCCAAGCCATAGGAAGTTTCTCTCCGTAATAGAATTGGCAATTCCATTAGGGATGAATATAATGTATTTTGGCCATCATGTTACCCCTCTGACCTCACACATTGGGGGTCATATGTTATAGCTGATTTTACCACACCTAGTAGATCACATCTTTATGGCCTTCCATGTCCCTCTACAGACTCCTTAGACACCCCCTTTCTCAAATTATACTTTGGTGTCCCAATAAAGTCCCCCAAAAACACTTTTTTATGTGTATACGCAACTTTTAAACCAATACCTATGTGTACACACAACTTTTAAGCCAATACCCATGTACATCAGAAAATGTGCATAAAAAAAAAAAAATTGGAGTTTTACTCATAGAGTCATGAATAACTTGACTCTTGGCCTTCCATATGCCTTGAGAACACTCAGACTTGACCCTCCATTGCTTATTGGAGGGCTATGTATTGAGCCTCTTGGATGCACTGAAGGAGGAGAATTTTGAGAGCAAGGAAACTATAGTCCATTGTTGCCTCACTTGTTTATTCTTAAGACTGCATCCCTTTGTCCCTTTGGAGCACAAAGTTTTGATCTTCCCAAGATTTCCTTTGCTTTGTAAACTTTCCATTGAGATGGAAGATTGAAGTGGTGGATGCTGAGGTGGAGGAATCGGTTTCTCTGGTTCTATGAAGTGCCGAAAAAGTTTGTCACTATTCTATCTCTATTTTTATTAATAGAAATATCAATTTCCTATCCAATACATGTGCATAACTATGAATA
This sequence comes from Pseudotsuga menziesii, assembly GCA_001517045.1. Lineage (NCBI taxonomy): Eukaryota > Viridiplantae > Streptophyta > Pinopsida > Pinales > Pinaceae > Pseudotsuga > Pseudotsuga menziesii. Next base: position 311,296 of record LPNX010774346.1, read on the forward strand.
TTTTGTCCATGGATATAGTTATTTTCTTATACATGATGATTTATATATGCTAGAGTAGGCCTAACACTTTATAGCATGCTTATCTTGTTTGCTGTTGTTGAGAGTGAATTGTGAATACAAGCATGTTGGAAAATCTCAGCGAGGATCTACATCAACCATCTGGAATAAGGTACACTTCATATCCCTTAGTGTTATATGCATTTATTTCTCTTACATATTGGAATGGATTGATTTTTGGCGTCATTGATCCTGTTGTGTTCTACCCCAAGCCATAGGAACTTTCTCTCCATAACAACTATCACCTTAGTCACTTCTCCAAACTTCTTCAAAACTCAAAACCTCCTAGGGAAGAGCCCTATGTAAATCTACAAAAGACACTTAGACACCAAATATATCTCCTACACATATGGTTAGAGACCAATTCCTAATGGGTTCTAGAAAAGGATATGAATAGTACAAGTTCATTCATCCAAGGATAAGCCAATTGCATAACTAATTTGTTCCAATAATCCAATAACAAGTGCAATATGTAGGAATTATAAAAAATACATGTATTACATCATTACTAAGTAATTAAATCCCACATGTACAAGTAGTAATAGTGATATGCATATATTAACCAAAAATAATCTATCACATTAATCTAAAGCAACAATACAATTAACATTTGTCATTCATTCATGCAAGTATTTATGATAACATTAGTTATATATAGATACATCAATTATGAGGATGACCGAGCTTTTAGGGTGCAAAATTGTAGGGCCCAAAATTTTAAGGGAGGGCCCAAAATTTTAGGGTGCAAAAATTTAGGGCGCAAAAATTTAGGGCCCAAAATTTTAGAGAGGGCATGAAATTTTAGGACCTGAGATTTTAGGGCGCAAAAATTTAGGGCTCAATATTTTAGGGCCCGAAATTTTAGGAGCTGAAAATTTTGAGAGGCCCTAAATTGGCCAGATATTTGATTTTTTATGAGATTTTTATAAATTTCATAGACTTAAAACTAACCTAGAACTAACCCTAGAAACTATGTTTTGAAAATAAAAATGGTATGAGAGCCAAGGGAAACCCTACCAACCTAGGGCTTCTAAGGAGAAAGAATGGCCTAGTGAAGAAGGGTCCTAGGTTAGGCAACTAGCCTAGAATAACTAAGGAGAAACCCTAGGGAACCCTCACAATGAGACGTGTATTTGTTTGCTAAGGTGACAAGAGGAAGGTAAAGGTGTATCCCAGGGAAAATTGCATCTATAAGGCCACCACTAAGACTCATACATGCACACCCACCAACATCCAACAAAAAGGTAAGAAGCCTGGTCTCCTTGTGCTTGTGTTCATCAAACAAATCAAAGAATCACCAAAGCAGAGATTCACAAAATAATTACCATAAAATAGCTTGAATTAACCAGAAAAATTTCTCAAAAGGAGAACATTCATCCACAAAAACCAGAATAAGGGTAAAACAAGTGCATAGTGTATTTATCCCATCGGTTCTGATTTAAAATGAAAGTGAGGAGATCTATTTATATGATCTTAGACTCACTTTTACAAATAAAATCTAGGTCAACATGCCTTAAAACAGGTATTTTTGTAATTATTAAATTTCAACTTAAAATTAAAAAATAATAATATTAAAATATAGATTAAGGTAGGCTACCTAGGGGTATTTGCATCCCTAGGTGCCAAAACACGCTCAAATAAGAGAATCACTCCAAACTAAAGGCCAAAGTAGGATGGAGGGAGGGTGTTATGCCCCATATAACCCCTAGAATACTGTAAAATCCCTCAACACCCTCCTCAAAGCACAAAAAATGACTTGGCATGGACGATTCCTTCCTTTGAGGAAAGAAGGCCAGGGAGAGAAAGGACCCACTAACTGAAGGGCTGGGAGGGTGTATGAAGTGGTCATGGCTGAATAATAGTGTCTCATGGCTAAATAAGAGGCCACTAGAGAACACAAGAAGGGAATGGAGCCATGAGACCCAGTAGTCAACCTTTAGGGGCCCTGGACACGAACCTCGAGGTTAAAAACCATTAGCAATGCCATTAAGCCATACTACCCTTATAGGAGAACCAAAGGGTAAATAAATTACTTTCATCACTCAATAACACCCCTCCTAGTAAAAAAAAATGGTCCTCTCTCCTTGGGTACACCTGAAGGTGAGCTGGATACAAGTGCAACGTAAAATTGGCTCCAACTATGGGACAAGTGCTCTTCTCGGGAGTGCTTGAGAACCTATGAATATACTGGTACCTGTATACCTACACACATATCTAATTCTAGAGAGATTAAAATAATCTAGAGGAAAACACTTCCTTCCTACCTTGTTCGTAAAATGAGGGAAACATACTAACAAAAATGAAAACTAACTAGATAATGAGAAGACGTCAAATGCAATGCACATAAATACATTAGATGAAATTTCAACTCAAAATGGGCCTTTTAACTTTTATTCAAATTCCATGTCATCATGTGTTAGCCAATGAAATTGCTTTAAATTTGAAATACCGTATAGGTCTTAAACACTTTTTTAATATAAATTTGGGGATAGGTATCATTAAAAAAACTACTTTTTTGTTTGTATTTTTGACATATCTCCCTGTGTTTTTACTCAAATTTCGATCGAGAGAGATCGTTGGATGCGGAATTAAATTCTGCATCCAACGAGTACCCACTCCACATACTTTTGACAGACCCTGCTAACCCAAAAAGAAAAAATACCTAAAAAATGATGATGATGTCATCATCACGTTTTTTCAGGGATTTCTTGTTTTTGGGGTAGCAGGGTCCATCAAAAGTATGCCGAGTGGGTACTCGTTGGATGCAGAATTTAATTCCGCATCCAAAGAGCTCTCCCGATCGAAGTTTGAGTAAAAACACAGGGAGATATGTCAAAAATACAAACAAAAAAGTAGTTTTTTTCTTTTCTTCCTCCAAAATTAATAAATATTATTTTATTATTTTAACTATTATTTTATGAATTCATTTTAGGAGGCCCATTTTGAGTTGAAATTTCCTCTAATGTGCCTAATGCAACTAACCTAACCTAAAACCGGTATAAAAAATAGGTTAAGTGAAATCATACCACCAATGTAACCATTTAAGTAAGCAATTCATACATGCCATCTTACCTTTATCCTTTAGCGTAATCCGAGACAATACTTCATTGATGATATGTTGAGTTTGTACTAGGATCTTTGTCTTGATGAGTGTAGGAAACCAGACCTTCTTAAGATCTTGAAAAACTTGAAGCCAGTGCCATGGAGAAGTGCCACTCTGACAGGATTTGTTGATCCATTCTTGTAGTGGACTTATGTATGGGACACCTCCATCATACATATCATCTAAGAAATTTTTTTTCCTAAAACTCGCCCATAAATTCTGAACTTGGGAGGCTATCCATGGAGTTGGACTTCGTAAATCCTCATATGTGAGCTGCAACCTGTCTCTGCAGTTACTCAAGATTTTCTTTGTACATACAATTATATCGCTTATCTTCTCCAAAATCATGTTAGTAACCCCAATACTCCTTGAACTTTTGAAATTGTCGGCAATATAATCCATGCCTTCATGCTCCAAATGGAAAGATAAACAATAAATATTATGAAACTAAGGGATTAACATCATACATGTCCACCTACCTACCTCGGTCTTGTTGAAATGTATCATTAAGGGTTTGCCGGTGTACAGTAGATTTGGATGAACAACTTCTTCTATGATTCTTTAGGGGAAAAACTGAAAGTGATAACCTAGGCTCACCATATGTTGAATATATAAAAAAGAATCCTTTATGCAACATGCTTCCCCACTGTAGGATGAGTATGATGGTGACATCATGAAAGACTCACCAAAGATACGAGGTTCCAAATATTCAAGCTTTTCATCATAATGACCCATCTGCATATAAGAACTATATGCAAAGTCTGGTGTTGTTCCATATTGAATTATGGTGGAAAAAGGGTTGAGCCACTCTTCATCATTAGCCTCATAAGGGGAAGGAATCATCATATCTCTTTCAATGGGGTCTTCATAAGTTACGTCTTCAACATCCTTGCTGGAGGTGACTAAGAGTTCCTCATCCCAAATAATGTCGATTTCTGGCTCTTCCTGAGTAACTTCATCAAGATTCTCTTCCTCGTTGCAACATAAGGAGACAATGATACCCGGTCTCGATGAATCATATAAAGGTAGACGCAGAAAGTCCCAATAACCATCGTCCTTAGAATTCTCGTTATTATGTTCATAGAGATATAGTATGTCACAAGTTGTTTTTGTATTTTGGAAGGGAGGACTCATCCTATCTTTATGTTCCTCAACTTCTTCAATTAGGAATTTTGGATAGTCATATATGGGACCATCATCATATTCATCTGTCGGGGAAGCTTCATCTATCATGCTCAAGATATCATGAGTTAGACCCTGAACAATGGTTGCTTCAAAATGATCTTTGTTTTGGTATTCCTTATTGAACAAGTCCTTCGCATGCTTGATATGAGGTATCCATTCGTAATGGCACCCTGAATCCCAATGGTTACAGAATGTTTCCACCAATTCTGCAAATGATGATATCATTCCTTTATTTAGGCCCACAAACCAACCAAGGGCCTTTCGTCCTAGGTGAAGGACAAATGATCGCATGTAAACATATTCTTCTTCTTTAATATAATATTATGAATCCATAGTCATAAACCATTCCACATGATGCATGCCATTATCATGGTCACCCTTGAAGGCATGCCAGAATACCTAGGGTAACTCATATGAATAACCTAGGAAAGTTGATAGATCAAGAGGAGCGAGACCAATTTCCATTTCTGTAGTAGCCAAATTATCAAGATCTTCAAACTATAATGGAATAACATCTCTGGTTCCTTCTCTTGCATCATCTTGAGGGATTCTTCCCATATTCTATCAATCATGGCCTTTATTTCTTATTCATCAACACCGTAATCCCAATCCATGATGAATGCAGTAATGAAATGTCTTAGTGAAGAAAAAAATTTGCAAGGAAAACCCTCATACCAATTTCTGATCGACAAATTGTCTTGTAGGTGAAGAGATAACAGAAATAACCTCGATTTGGCTGAGAATCCGTAGCAAAGGTTAATGGCATCATCTGGAGAATCTGCAGTAAATGATTGTTCAGTTTCTACAATTCGAGCCATTCTTGGCTCATCATCAGGACATTATCGATGCCTGAGAAAACCTTCAGATCTCTAAATATTATAAATATAGAATAGAACAGTCACGACTATCCAACAACTAGGGTTTGCTAAATAAGTTGTAATGTTTATTTTTCAAAATAAATAGATATTAATCCTTTATTTATTCTTTGTTTCTTACTGTTCTTTAAACTCAGTATACTATTTTCTTAGTTTTTCAATTTTAATTGCTTTATTTAAGTTGCTAAATAATGGTTATAATGTATGTTATTAAATTATTTTAAAAAATTAACCTATGTTAATTATAATTCATATTCTTATATTATAATTAATAATTTTTATAATTAATTTTGTTATGTTAAAGTTTATTTAAAATTCATATTATTTTATTATAAATTATCAAGTTTTATTATAATATGTTTATCATAATTTATATTATTTTATTATAATTTTTATTTTTTAAAAATTGTTTGTTAAAGTTTATTAAAATTTATATTATTTTATTATTAATTTCTATTTAAAGTATGTTGTTTTAATAGCAGTTGTTAAAATATCTTCACCCAAAAATTCATATTAATTATTATAAATTATCAACTTTTATTATAATTTGTTTTGTTTTGTTAAAGTTCATTAAAATTTATATTATTTAATTATAAATTATTAATATCTATTATAATTGTTTTGTTAAGTTTATTAAAGAATGTTGTTTTAATAATAATGGTTAAATTATCTTAACCTATAAATATTATTATTATTATTAAATGTCGAGTTTTTTTATGATATCAATCTTTCGTTGTAAGTAGGGTCTTATGGGTTTGAGGTTAGTTTTGAAAGATTTTTCAGTTAGGTAATTAATTAGTTTTGGCCTAATTTAGTGAGGTTAGGAAGCCACGACCTATTGATGGTCAGGTCATCATCCTTGTTTAGACAGTCGGGGTTTTTTACAATCTCGATGGCCTCCCTAATCCTTCTTGAGGACCAATCATCCACTTGAGTAGGGACTTCCATGTCTTCTATCCTGATTGGGTGTTTCGTGCCATGGGAGTGATCCTGATGTCTTCATACACGATGTTACTTTCCCAAATGAATTGCATGAATTCTTTCACATGGGATGTTGCATAGTTCTTATACTATTGGAACAATGGGAAAGGTGCCTTCCCACCATATCGAATATAATACTTGTGTGGGAAACTTGGAATGCCTGAGAAGTTCAATATGTCCATCACAATTCATAATTGGATGCCATCTTGTCAGCCTTCAGTGTCTTTATAGAGTACTTATTTTATGTTTCTTTGATTGTAGTTGTCAGAAGAAACCTACCAGGTTAGTTAAGCAAATATCACCAAAGTTCTAAATAAAACAAGGGAGTACCTGATAGATGGGATGAGTTGAGCTCTTTATGGAGTCGCCAGGTAATCCTATAGGTTAGTCCTTTCAAAAAAACATATGCAATCTTATACAACACATGACTTCAAGAATTAACGAAATGTCGTTTCTTGTCGGATATATAACCTCAATGAAGTTGAGGTCATGACAACGGCGCGAAAATGTCACCGATTGGACTGGAAGTCCTAGCCATCGGCAAGCATATGTGGAGAAAGAAACCACTATCACCTTAGTCACTCCTCCAAACTTCTTCAGAATTCAAAACCTCCTAGGGGAGAGCCCTATGTAACTCTGAAAAGGACACTTAGACACATTATATATCTCCTATGTGTGTATGGTTAGTGACCAATGCCTAATGGAGTCTAGAAAAGGATATGAATAATACAAGTTCATTCATCCAAGGATAAGCCAATTGCATAACTAATTTGTTCCAATAAGCCAATAATGAGTGCAATATGTAGGAATTAGAAAAAATATATGTATGACATCATTACTAAGTAATTAAATACCACATGTACAAGTAGTAATAGTGATATGCATATATTAACCAAAAGTAATTTCTCACAATAATCTAAAGCAACAATACGAGTAACATGTGTCATTTATTCATGGAAGTTTTTATGACAACATTAGTTATATATAGATAGATCAATTATGAGGAGGACAGAGCTTTTAGGGAGGGCCCGAAAATTTAGGGCGTGAAATTGTAGGGCTCGAAAAATTTAGGGCGGAAAATTTTAGGGCCTGTAATTTTAGGGAGGACCCGAAATTTTAGGGTGGGATTTTAGAATGCGAAAATTTAGGGCGCAAAATTTTAGGGCCCGAAAGTTTAGAGAGGGGACAAATTTTAGTGAGGGCCCGATATTTTAGGCCACCAAATTTTAGTGCCAAATATTTTAGTGCGCGGAAATTTAGGGCCCGAAATTTTAGGCATTAAAGGAAATTTCAACTCAAAATGGGCCTTTTAACACTAATTCAAATTCCATGTCATCATGTGTTAGCCAATGAAATTTCTTTAAATTTGAAATACCATATAGGTCTTAAACAATTTTTTAATATAAATTTGGGGATAGGTATCATAATAAAAACTACTTTTTTTCATGTTTTCAACATATCTCCCTATGATTTTACTCAAATTTCGATTGGGAGAGCTCGGTGGATGCAAAATTAAATTCTCCATCCAATGAATACCCATTCATCATACTTTTGATGAAACCTGCTACCCCAAAAACAAGAAATACTTGAAAAATGTGATGATGCCGAGTGTGTACTCGTTGGATGGGGAATTTAATTTTGCATCCAATGTGCTCTCCCGATAGAAATTTGAGTAAAATCACAGGGAGATGTGTCGAAAATACAAACAAAAAAAGTAGTTTTTTTCTTTTCTTCCTCCAAAATTATTAAATATTATTTTATTATCTTATTATTTTAACTATTATTTTATTATTTTTCTTAGGAGACCCATTTTGATTTGAAATTTCCTCTAATGAGCCGAAAATTTAAGGAGGCCCTAAATTGGCCAAATATTTGATTTTTATGAGATTTTTATAAATTTTGCAGACCTAAAGCTAACCTAGAACTAACCCTAGAAACTATGTTTTGAAAATGAAAATGGTGTGAGAGCCAAGGGAAACCCTACCCTAGCACAAGCCCTACCCAACCTAGGGCTTCTAAGGAGAAATGTTAACCTAGTGAGCAAGGGTCTTAAGTTAAGCAACTTGCTAGGAAAAACTAAGGAGAAACCCTAGGGAACCCTCACAATGAGATGTGTCGTTGTTTGTTAAGGTGACAAGAGAAAGGTAAAGGTGTATCCTAGGGCAAAGTGCAGCTATAAGACCACCACTAAGACTCAAACATGCGCACCCACCAAGATCCAACAAAAATGTAAGAATCTCGACTTCCTTGTGCTTGTGTTCATCCAACAAATTGAAGCATTACCAAAGCAGAGATTCACCAAATAATTACCAGAAAATAGCTTGCATTAACCAGAAAATTTCCTCAAAAGGAGCACATTCATCTAGAGAAACCCTAAGAAGGGTAAAACAAGTGCACAATGTATTTATCCCATTAGTTGTGATTTAAAATGAAAGCAAGGAGATCTATTTATATGATCTCACACTCACTTTTACAAATAAAATCCAGGCCGACATGCCTTAAAATAAGTAATTTTGTAATTATTAAATTTCAACTTAAAATTAAAAGAAAATAATAATAAAATATAGACTAGCGTAGGATACCTGGGGGTATTTGCATCCCTAGGTGCCAAACATGCTCAAATAACTGAATCGCTCCGAACGAAAGGCTAAAACAAGATGAAGGGAGTGCGTTATGCCCCATATAACCCCTATAATACTATAAAATCCCTCAAGTCCATCCTCAAAGCATTGAAATGACCTGGCATGGAGGATTATTTCCTCTAAGGAAAGAAGGTTTAAATGATGCAGTTTTGTTGAGTTTCTCGGAATTGAGTTTTGAAAGTTGATTTAGGTACCCATTTGAGAGACAAGCATGGACACCTATTTTTATGAGATTTGGATCTATTTTGGACCTTGTTCAAAGTCGATCAAACAAAGGTTTTAAAATATGCACTTTTGTTGACTTTCTTGGAATTGAAATTTTAAAGTTGATTTAGAAACCCATTTGAGAGATAAGCAGGGACAACTACTTTTATGAGATTTAGAGCTATTTTCACCCTCGTTCAAGGTTGGTCAAATCAAGGTTGAAAAGATATGCTTTTGACGACTTTCTCAGAATTGAGTTTTGAAAGTGGATCTAGGTACCCATTTGAGAGATAAGCATGGACACCTATTTTTATGAGATTTGGAGTTATTTTGGCCCTCGTTCAAGGTTGGTCAAACAAAGGTTGAAAATATGCACTTTTGATGATTTTATCAGAGTTGAGTGTTGAAAGTGGATATAGGTACTCATTTGAGACATAAGCATGGACACCTATTTCATGAGATTTGGAGCTATTTTTTCCCTGTTTCAAGGTTGATCAAACCAGGGTTGAAAATATGCACTTTTTTCGACTTTCTCAGAATTGAAATTTTAAAGTAGATTTAGATACCCATTTGAGAGATAAACATGCACACCTATTTTTATGATATTTGGAGCTATTTTGGCCCTAATTCAAGGTTGGTCAAAACAAGCTTGAAAAGATTTACTTTTGACAACTTACTCGGAATTGAGTTTTGAAAGTGGATTTAGGTACCCATTTAAGAGATAAGCATGGACACCTATTTTTATGATATTTGGAGCTATTTTGGCCCTCATTCAAGGTTGGTTAAACCAAGGTTGAAAATATGCACTTTTGTTGACTTTCTCATTATTGAGGTTTGAAAGTGCATTTAGGTACACATTTGAGAGATAAGCATGGACACCTATTTTTGTGAGATTTAGAGCTATTTTGGACCTCGTTGAAGGTTGGACAAACCCAAGTTGAAAATATGCACTTTTGTCGGCTTTCTCGGAATTGAAATTTTAAAGTAGATTGAGATACCCATTTGAGAGATAACCATGGAAACCTATTTTTATGAGATTTGGAGTTATTTTGGCCTCATCCAAGGTCGGTTAAACCAAGGTTTGAAAGATGCACTTTTGTCGACTTTCTCAGAATTGAGTTTTGAAAGTTGATTTAGGTACCCATTTGAGAGACAAGCATGGACACCTATTTTTATGAGATTTGGATCTATTTTGGACCTCGTTCAAAGTCGATCAAGCAAAGGTTTTAAAATATGCACTTTTGTCCACTTTCTTGGAATTGAAATTTTAAAGTTGATTTAGAAACCAATTTGAGAGATAAGCAGGGACAACTATTTTTATGAGATTTAGAGCTATTTTGACCCTCATTCAAGGTTGAAAAGATATGCTTTTGTCGACTTTCTCGGAATTGAGTTTTGAAAGTGGATCTAGGTACCCATTTGAGAGATAAGCATGGACATCTATTTTTATGAGATTTGGAGTTATTTTCACCCTCGTTCAAGGTTGGTCAAACAAAGGTTGAAAATATGCACTTTTGATGATTTTATCAGAATTGAATGTTGAAAGTGGATATAGGTACTCATTTGAGACATAAGCATGGACACCTATTTTATGAGATTTGGAGCTATTGTGTCCCTGTTTCAAGGTTAGTCAAACCAGGGTTGAAAATATGCACTTTTTTTTACTTTCTCAGAATTGAAATTTTAAAGTAGATTTAGATACCCATTTGAGAGATAAACATGCACACCTATTTTTATGATATTTGGAGCTATTTTGGCCCTCGTTCAAGGTTGGTCAAAACAAGCTTGAAAAGATTTACTTTTGACAACTTTCTCGGAATTGAGTTTTGAAAGTGGATTTAGGTACCCATTTAAGAGATAAGCATGTACACCTATTTTTATGATATTTGGAGCTATTTTGGCCCTCATTCAAGGTTGGTTAAACCAAGGTTGAAAATATGCACTTTTGTTGACTTTCTCATTATTGAGGTTTGAAAGTGCATTTAGGTACACGTTTGAGAGATAAGCATGGACACCTATTTTAATGAGATTTAGAGCTATTTTGGACCTCATTGAAGGTTGGACAAACCCAGGTTGAAAATATGCACTTTTGTCGGCTTTCTCGGAATTGAAATTTTAAAGTAGATTTAGATACCCATTTGAGAGATAACCATGGAAACCTATTTTTATGAGATTTGGATTTATTTTGGCCTCATCCAAGGTCGGTTAAACCAAGGTTTGAAAGATGCACTTTTGTCGACTTTCTTAGAATTGAGTTTTGAAAGTTGATTTAGGTACCCATTTGAGAGACAAGCATGGACACCTATTTTTATGAGATTTGGATCTATTTTGGACCTAGTTCAAAGTCGATCAAACAAAGGTTTTAAAATATGCACTTTTGTCGACTTTCTTGGAATTGAAATTTTAAAGTTGATTTAGAAACCGATTTGAGAGATAAGCAAGGACAACTATTTTTATGAGATTTAGAGCTATTTTGACCCTCGTTCAAGGTTGAAAAGATACGCTTTTGTCGACTTTCTCGGAATTGAGTTTTGAAAGTGGATCTAGGTACCCATTTGAGAGATAAGCATGGACACCTATTTTTATGATATTTGGAGCTATTTTGGGCCTCTTTCAAGGTCAATTAAACAAAGGTTTTAAAATATGCATTTTTGTCGACTTTCTCGGAATTGAAATTTTAAAGTAGATTTAGATACCGATTTGAGAGATAAGCAAGGACACCAATTTTTATGAGATTTGGAGCTATTTCGACCCTTGTTCAAGCTTGGTAAAACCAAGGTTTAAAAGATGCACTTTTGTCAACTTTCTCGGAATTGAGTTTTGAAAGTGGATTTAGATACCCATTTGAGAGATAAGCATGGACACCTATTTTTAAGAGATTTGGAGCTATTTTGGCCATTGTTCAAGGTTGGTCAAGCCAAGGTTGAAAATATGCACTTTTGTCGACTTTCTCGGAATTGAGTTTTGACAGTGCATTTATGTACCCATTTGAGAGATAAGCATGGACACCTATTTTTATGAGATTTGGAGTTATTTTGGCCCTCATTGAAGGTTGGTCAAACTAAGGTTGAAAATATGCACTTATGTCGATTTTCTCAGAATTGAAATTTTAAAGTAGATTTAGATAGCCATTTGAGAGATAAGCATGGACACCTATTTTTATGATATTTGGAGCTATTTTGGCCCTCGTTAAAGGTTGGTCAAAGCAAGGTTGAAAAGTTGCACTTTTGTCGACTTTCTTGGAATTGAGTTTTGAAAGTGGATTTAGGTACCAATTTGAGAGATAAGCATGGACACCTATTTTTATGAGATTTGGAGCTATTTTGGCCCTCGTTTAAGGTTGGTCCAACCAAGGCTGAAAATATGCACTTTTATCGACTTTCTCAGAAATTGGGTTTTGAAAGTGGATTTAGGTACCCATTTTAGAGATAAGCATGGAAACCTATTTTTATAAGATTTGGAGATATTTTGGCCCTCATTTAAGTTTGGTCAAACCAAGGTTGAAAACATGCACTTTTATTGACTTTCTAAGAACTGAGTTTTGAAAGTGGATTTAGCTACCCATTTGAGAGATAATCTATGACACCTATTTCTATGAGATTTGGAGCTATTTTGGCTCTCGTTCAAGGTTGAAAATATGCACTTTTGTCAACTTTCTCAGAATTGAGTTTTGAAAGTGGATTTAGGTACTTATTTGAGAGATAAGCATGGACACCTATTTTTATGAGATTTGGAGTTATTATGGTCGTCGTTCAAGGTTGGTTAAACCAAGGTTGAAAATATGCCCTCTTGCTGAATTTACAGAATTGAGTTTTGAAAGTGGACTTAGAAACCCATTTGACAGATAAGAACTGACACCTATTTTTATGAGATTTGGAGCTATTTTGGCCCTCATTGAAGGTTAGTCAAACTAAGGTTGAAAATATGCACTTTTGTCGACTTTCTCAAAATTGAAATTTGAAAGTATATTTAGATACCCATTTTAGAGATAAGCATGGACACCTATTTTTATGAGATTTGGATCTATGTTGACCCTCGTTCAAGGTTGGTCAAACCAAGGTTGAAAATATGCACTTTTGTCGACTTTCTCAATATTGAAATTTTAAAGTAGATTTAGACACCCATTTGAGAGATAAGCATGGACACCTATTTTTATGAGATTTGGATCTATTTTTTTCCCTTGTTCAAGGTTGGTCAAACCATGGTTGAAAAGATGCACTCTTTTCGACTTTCTTGTAATTGAGTTTTGAAAGTGGATTTAGGTACCCATTTGAGAGATAAGCATGGACACCTATTTTAGGAGAATTGGAGCTATTTTGGCCCTCGTTTAAGGTTGCTTAAACCAAGGTTGAAAACATGCACTTTTTTAGTTTCCCAGAATTGAGTTTTGAAAGTGCATTTAGGTACCCATTTCATAGATAAGCATGGACACCTATTTTTATGATATTTGGAGCTAATTTGCCCCTCGTTCAAGGTTGGTCAAACCAAGGTTGAAAATATGCACTTTTGTCGACTTTCTTGAAATTGTGTTTTCAAAGCGGATTTAGGTACCCATTTGAGAGATAAGCATGGACACCTATTTTTTATGAGATTTGGAGCTATTTTGGCCCTCGTTCAAGGTTGCTCAAACCAAGGTTGAAAATAGGCACGTTTTTTAACTTTCTCAAAATTGAAATTTTAAAGTAGATTTAGATACCCATTTGAGATATAAGCATGAACACCTATTTTTATGAGATTTGGAGTTATTTTGGTCCCGTTCAAGGTTGGGCAACCCAACGTTGAAAAGATGCACTTTGGTCAACTTTCTCGGAATTGAGTTATGAAAGTGGATTTAGGTACTGGCATTTGAGAGATAAGAATGGACATCTATTTTTATGAGGTTTGGAGCTATTTTGGCCCTCGTTCATGGTTGGTCGAACCAAGGTTGAAAATATGCATCTTCGCTCCGAACGAAAGGTCGAAGCGAGATGGAGGGAGGGAGTTATGCCCCATATAACCCCTAGAATAAAGTCCTACTGACTGAAGAACCAGGAGAGTGTATGAAGTGGTTGCAACTGAAGACTAGTGTCTCGTGGCTAAAGCAAAGGCCACCAGAGCGTGCAAGAAGGGAATGGAGCCATGAGACCCAATATTCAACCTTTACAGTCCCCGGACACCAACTCTAAGGTTAAAATCCTCTTTAAAGGGTTGTCAGCAATGCCACTAAGCCATAGTACCCTTAAAGGAGGACCAAAGGATCCAGCCATGACCATCATCGCTCAATAACACCCATCCTAGTAAAAAAAAATGGTCATCTCCCTGAGGTATACCTGAAAGTGCATTGGGTACAAGTGCAGCATAACACCAAATATAGCATTAATTCGCATCAAAATATTGTCTTTGTCAATCATGCATTCCATCACATTGGGAAAGAAGTTGTTCAACACAATGCTCGAGTCTAATAATGTTTTCAAATAAAAGCTCGTAAATTCTTAAAAAAAGAAAATGAAAAATTGTATATAACCCTAAGTGCAATGAATCTGAATTTAAACTATGAATTCTTGATTTTTTTTAATTGATGGATTATCCCATGTACACTTCCATATATGATAAAGTCTATGCTTTCTCAATTAGAAGAGTTTCATTTGGTGGAAAGTTATCATAAAATATCATAAAAAAGAGTTCATTAGCGTAAATAAAATCTCATTTTATAATAAACATTGTCTTTAATTTATTAAAGACAACCTTTATTACACATAAATTACACTTTAAATAGTTAGTTTAATATGTAATGAAAAATATTATAAAGTTTGAGTTTTTGTAAAATAATAAGTTTTAATATTTAAATATTTTTTATATTATTTTATTATTAATATATATATATATATAAAAATAATTTTCATAATTTAAAATTTATAAACATTTAAAAAATATATAATTTAGAATATAGATTTTCATTAATTATTGTGATTATTTTAAAATGTTGAAATACTCCCAAGAGACTACACTCATTGCCCATTATAAGGGTTATAAACAACTTTATAAGAATAAAAAAGAAAACCAAACATGTTTTGCTAAATGGTTTCTCATTGATATTCAAATATATGTTTCAAATTTCATTTAACTTGATTAATAATTGTTTATATTATTGAGGTTAATATTAGTTCACAATATTAGGGTTAATAATATTAAGATTTTGCTTAATAATTTTTATAAAAACAGGGTTAATAATATTAAAGTTAGGGTTAATCATTTTAGGGTTATGTAGACAACATTATGATTAATAATATCAATTTGCAATATTAGGGTTAAAACTACTGGTAGAAAATATTAATCTTAATAATATCAGGGCTATGGTGAATAGTTTTATATTAAGGTTAATAATATTAGAGTTAGGGTTATGGTGAATAGTTTTATATTAAGGTTAATAATATTAGAGTTAGGGTTAATTATTTTAAGGTTATTAGTGAGCAATATTCGGTTAATAATATTGGTGTGTAATAATATTAATATTATATTAAATTAGGTTAATAATATTATTGGACTTGATATTAGTAATAATATTAGGGTTAGGTTTAATAATTTTAGGGCTATGTGTAAAATATTAGGGTTAATAATATTAGCCTCATATCTATTTAAACATTGGGTGGGAGGTTCCACATTGTTTAAATTGTTGTGCCTGGAGGTGGTGGTTTCTAGAGCACAAGTAAGTGAGATGTGTCATGGTGACATGGCACATGTCCCCTCCTAAAGGATAGAACCTATATATATATATATATATATATATATATATATAAGTGCACCCTCATTTTCAAAATATTAAGTTTAACATATAAATGTTACAACTTTATAAATTTATATAACTTCTTTTAACTTACTCAGGATGATAGATATAATTAACATATAAATGACTCTGTAAATTATACAAGTTTTACTTTGACAAATGGATTTTATTGTGTATTATATAAATATATCATAATAACCATATGCTATATGTATGCATAGTGAAAACATGTTTTATGCTATAGGAGGACAAATCATGGTAGTGTTGATAATATTCAACCATTCATTAGTTGGTATATAGATATATATAGATATATATAGATAGGTAGATTGCCATTAAATGCCAATTAAATAAATTATTTCCCAAGAGTCATATCCCACATATTACATTGCTTTGTTAATGTCCATTGTTTTAATGATATGTCACCAGCATAGATTCATGTTAACTGTGGCTCTATCTAGTGCCGAGAGGGATCTTATCCCTTAAGGTTCAAAACCTTTTAGAGTTCTAGAAATGAACAAAGGTTTGCACCTCAAGGGATTTGATCCCTCTAGATGCTTAACAGAGCCAAAGTTAAGATAGATCTATGTTGGTATATATATATATATATATATATATATATATATATATATATGTCTTCATTGNGTACCATGATAAAGATGAAGTTATTGGAGGACTATAACGATAAAGGATTTATAAATGAAAGATGATCCATTATATTGAAAGGTTTTTTTTCTCCAAAAACCCATCAAACTGAAAGTGATATTCACTTTCAATACTATCAACTAGGTTTCATATGTCGCCAATATAGTTACTTGGTATGAGTAGCTCTGATAAAATTAATAGAAGTTTCATCGAAGAAAAAAATTAAAAGATAGAAGATGGAAAATGGCGAATGTAGATCATGAACAAATAGTTTAAGATGTCATTCCATTGTGATGTTGTTTCTAAACAAAATTTCAATATAGTGTGTGTGTGGGTATTTTTCCATATTGATTGATTTTGTATTTTGACACCCAAGCATAGTGATTTTCAATGGGTTGTCGTATTGTTGATTTTTTAAGTACATTGTTGTTGAATTGTTGATTGATTGTTGGATTGTTGATTAGCCTCTCCCTTGAAACATTTTTTTTCCATACATTGTTTGGTTATAGTCGATTATGGTACGTAAAGATATGAATAACTATTTACATATATGATATGTAGTTGTCGTGCCATATCATTTGGAAATTCTTTTGTATTATTGTGTCACCCTACAATTTACACAACCCTGCAATTGTTACTGCACCCTACTGTTGTTTTTCTACATTTCCACCCTTAATTGATGCTATACAACCATTGTAATTTTATGAAAGAATAATTGCATAAGCACAATGAACTAATATAGGGATATTGTGAAAGCAATTTGGCATTGATTTCCTCAGATGATATTTGAACTGTGAAAGCATAATTGCATAATCACAATGAACTAATGTAGCGATATTGTGAAAGTAATTTGGCATTGATCTCCTGAGATGATATTTGTATTCTGATGTATATATCCAATATGCATATATTGTTTTATGGTTTCACCTATCTTATTCACGCAGGAGTAAAACCCCTTGAATAATGTGGAATGTCTAGAAGAACTTCAAGTTTGGAGTCTAATAGTAAGAATTGTTGAGAATAACTTGTGAAATGAAAAAATTTGGTTTAGATTAAATGACATGCATATTTCACTAATCTACTAGATGTATATGAATTAAATAAAGATCGTATATTCATAAAATTGTAACATGCATTCTCATATAAACATGGCAAATCAGACAAACATCATAACATGCATTCTCATCATTAGATACCAATTACACGTAGCAATGACATGCATATTTCACTAATCTACTAGATGTCTATGAATTAAATAAAGATCATATATTCATAAAATCGTAACATGCATTCTCATATAAACATGGCAAATCAGACAAACATCATAACATGCATTCTCATCATTAGATACCAATTACACGTAGCATACATGTATGCATTCATATACATTTCTATAGATAAACAACCTTCCAATAAAATCTTAACATGGATTCTCATATAAACATAGAAATCAAGTAAACATCATAACAATCTTTATTATCATTGGATACCAATTACACATAGCATGCGTGTATGCAATCATCATTATACTTATATGTACACAATGTCTACATAAAAGTCATTAATATTCGAACCATAAATAATACAAATCATCAAAATAAACCGCTTAAACTTAATAAATCCTTTCAAACATATAAAATATATTAGATACCAATTTGTCACTGCCCATGTCATAATACCAAAACCAAACCAAAGTAAAACTGAAATTCAAAGTGAACATTATTGATTCATAAATATTTAAATTGACTAGGCGCAACCTAAATTTTCTAGGATGAAGCAACTGAATAGAGTGCAAAGAAAATTATACAAAAATTCCATATTTAAGCTTGATATTTTTCTCTTATGCGCACCCAAAAGTGCTAGGCAGACTAATGTTTCCATGTTCACCATAGTTCAACAAATCGTTATTGATTTCATCAAGTTCAAAGTTGTTTATGTTGAAACTATGAAAGCGTTGGTTACAGAGATGGTTGCAAACTTGTTGAAATAGTTGTAGTCTTATAGACTTTGTGTTAAATAGCTTAGAACAAATCAATCCATGTCTCCCCGACATGTAGAGTTAACCGAGATAATTGTCACCCCTCCTAAAGCAGGGATATTATTACCAAAACGTTTGGGGATGGGACATATACCCAACTTGTGTTCAAATTTTGATCATTTATGATATTCATCTTTTACGTGATAATAGAGTACAAGTGATGGAAATCATTGGTTCTAGGACCATTAGGGAAATCAATACTACTCAAGAAATGATTTGATTGGTGGGATTGTTTGCATCACTTCCAAAATATGGGCTTTTGATCATTGATCAAATTCATCTTTTACATGATAATAGAGAACCAATACTAGAAAGCATTGTATCCAAGATTATTATGGAAATAGAAACTTCTTGAGAAATGATTCAATGTGGGACTATTTATGACACTTCCAAGCTATGAGGATGTTTCCATATTTTGAGGGTTAATTAAAATGGGAGACTCTAACATGTTTTCTAACTAGAACTACAAAATCCTTGTGTAAAATATCACAGAAAAAACTAACAGTAAGTGGTTCTAACAATAGATTTATTTGTTATAAGTTCTTAAGATTTAATCCTAACAAAATTAAACTATATTATTAGTCTTTTCAAATGTTGTTTTGAAATCAAACATTTTGATTTAGAATAAATTTGATTTGGAAATTCTTTGGCCTTGTTGCACTACCCTGCAATTGTTATTCCACCCTACAACTATTTTGCTACCTTTCCACCCTTATTGATGTTATACAACCATTGGAATGTTTTTAAAGCATAATTGCATAAGCACAATGAACTAATGCAGGGATATTGTGAAAGTAATCTAGCATTGATTTCCTAAGATGATATTTGAATTATGATGTATATATTCATATGCATATGATGTGTTATGATTTCACCTATCTTAATCATGTAGGAGTACTGTAACACCCTGATTTTGACCCCGTTGCATTAAATGTATGTGATGTATATATTAATCGTGGTGTGGAGCTAAAGGGAAAAGCCCCACCATCGATTTGGTTGTGTTATGTTCGGCGATTGAAATCGTTGCCGATGGTATATCATGATATACGGCACATATTAGTTTTGGCATCATGTAAATATACATCTTTAATTAAAATAAACCCTAACCAGCTATGTCACTGCAACCATAATGAAAAGGGCATGATTTTCCCAAGGATGAGGAGGGGGGGGGGATGTTAAACCATGATCCTATGGGGAAAATCCATGTGTCAACCATCCATTTAAAACTTCTGTTGTCAGTTGGGGGAAGTTATTGCTGGGAAGTGGTGGGTGGCAGGACTGTCAGTCCTGTCCCACACACCCACTCCACCAGCAGACTCACCATCTTCACGTGGGCAAGGAAACCACTATGTCATTCTTCCATCCTTCCCATTCTCACGCGGAGACGTTCTCTCTTCATCCTCATGCATAAGATTCTGTGTCGTTTCACTCACGCAGTGAGCCGGGGAGCCATTTTCTCTGTCACCTACGATTTTTTTTCTTATGAAGGAGCCATTCACGATTTGGGGTTTGCAGAGGTTCTCCCTATGAATTGTGGTCTGCTGTAGGTTCATTCACATTATGGTTGATGTTGGTGTCATCCACGATTTAGTCGCTATGGAATCCATTACGTTTTAGGGGGGGATTGCTGCTGAGTTGTTTTGGCCACACTAGGGCCGAGAACAAATCTGAATCGCTTGTTTAGCCTGAGTTGCGTTCACCATTTGGTTGCCATCCCATTTCCATAGATCCATGAACTATTTGGTTTTGTTGCGTGTATGCAGTGGTTGGCCTTTGAACTGTGTTGGAGTGGGAATGACAACTTGGTTTGCTTGATAAACCTGGTTTGTTTGGGAACCACACAGATAGAGCTAGAGGGCTGGCTTTCTTCTCCACAACCCCTGAATAGCACTGAAAGGGAGGTCAAGGCCTGAGGGACTGTGTAGTAGAGAAGGGACTAATTTCCTTGCGTTGGGTGTGTGTGGGTGTCCTAGAAGTCAGGCTAGTTCTGGTGTTGGTGTCCTTAGCTCTTCAATGAGCTCACCAGCTTAGCATTTAGTCTTTCCTAGCTCCTTGATGGCCTGATAAACCCAACTATGTTGGCTTGTCTGTTTTGTGTATCCTTGGCTATGTGTAAGCCTGCTTGTTCCTTATTCCTTGGGGGATCATGCCCAACTCAGGGGTGGAAGCGTTGTTGAGAGATTAAGGAGCACACTGGCCTATGGTTGGGTGGAACGTTGCAGTGACGTAGCTGGTTGCAGGACGAGTTCTTTATAAGATAAGTATTCTTGTCTATTTTACTTTTGTTTTCATATTTGATGTTTAATGAATGATGATGAACATGGTGAATGCCTGAATGAATGTATGTTTGCTTCCGCTGTGTATGTGAATGATTATGCATCTTAGCATGTTTTATGTTCAAGCATTTCAGTTTTATGTATATTCATGTTCATGGGGTAGTTAGCTCGGATGGATAAGGTTCAGTAGCGTCCTCTTTGTCGGTCGGAGGGTTGGGGACGTTATAGAGTGGTATCAGAGCTAATGTTGTAGTATGGGCCTGAATGGGCCATGATGAATCAGCTAGCAGAGGAAGGTTTCCCTCTACCCAGCATAAATCAGAAGAAATTTGTGCACAAGAGAATTTCAAAAAATTCCTCTAAGTGTTGAGATCATCGGATCATCAGAAGAGTTAGTCTAAAGCCTTGCCGATGCAACGGATCACCTAAGCGGAAGGCCACCCAACGGGGACCACAGAATAAAATTTTCAGAAGTGTGTATAATGTCAGCTCATCGAAAGACTTAGTGGGAAGCTCCTCTGATGCAACGAAAGTTTTAGACGGAAGTACTTTCGATACAGGCCACCGGTAGACGGCGAAAGGAAATTTTTTTTTTCAAAATTTTGATTGAGTGCCGAAACCATCGGAAGCCATCAGCTGACGATCGCCGAAACGTCGACACATTTAGATGAAAATGCTTCCTATGCCACTGACGGAAGAAATATGAGGGAAGCACTGACGCGGAGGAGCAAGAAAGAAAAATTTTCCAAAATTTTTTCGTAAGTACCAGAAACGTTGAAGAAAGTTAGAGGATAAGAGCATTAAGACTTTCGGCTAGAAAGGAATGAAGGTGCCGCAGAGGTGGCGAAAAATAGATGATGAAAGCACCGATACGTCGGTGGGAAAAGGGTGATGGAGCCGATGCGGCAGTAGAAGATAAAAGGAAGTTTCACCGAAAATTCTCTAAGTGTGTGTTGACGGGCGTATTTGATTATGCCCGCAACGGGGGAAAACGACCCAGTCCGGGATCCTTAGGACAGGTTCCAAGCTGTTTCAAGTAGTCGTTCCCAACAGGTTTAGAGGCTCTGTTGGCCTGAGATCCTAACAGACTAATTAGTGCTACTGATTAGTGGGTGTTAGTCTTATGATCACAAGAATTAAACTCGGATTTAAACTACTGTTATGTGAGATTACTATAAACAACTTGATGTTATATATATATACAGCACAAAAAAAGTTATATATTATAATTGCTGTTAATGATATATACAAATACACAGTAATTACATGAATGGAATAAATTAAAGATGTTTTTGACATAAAGTATGTAATCAGACTAACAATTTTAGTAT